>VDFB02098738.1:0-22813 GCA_007258455.2 Sequoia sempervirens
ATAACCATAAACATGATCATCATCATACATTAGGGGCATGACATAGATCTTCATATCATTAACATCTTGCATATAGTACAAAAAAGTGCATAAAAAGATAAAAAAAAGATTACATCCCGCATCATTATATAGAAAATGACATATACACAAATCATAAGCATAATAAAGCATCATAGACACCATATAAGCATCATATAAATAGCATCATCATTTTGCATCACATATAGAAATAGGAACCATCCATAACGCATAAATTAAACATAGGACATAGCATATCACATCAAAATCATCTCATATATCATCAATATACTGTCATGGTACAAAAATTGGATCACTATACATGTGTATGGTAATAAGTACAAAGATCCCATAAGGCTATCAAAAATGAGCCCATAGGGTGCAAAAGGAGTCTTGTCTCTAATAAAAAACTGAAGGCCTAGCCCTCCTGGCTACTACCATCGCCACCTGCTCTGTCCCCATGGCCCTCTATAGGTCTATGATTGGTCCTCTGAGAATAATCAGGAGCTCGGGCTGCTCTCGACACAACTTGATGATAGTGCATGCTATAATAATCTACCTCCTGAACATAATCCTTGTATGAATAGAGTGATACTATGCTCTAAGAGGACGAGGCAACCATGATCTCTAACTATTGTTTGCAGCCCATCTCCGTTGCCACCTATCTCTACAAAATGGCCCGGTCTCTCTCAGCCTAGGAATGGTCCCTCTCTATCATTAGTGCCTGAACTTGGGCCTGTAGTTGTAAAATCTTCCCATCCCTCAGATCTAGCTGTCCTACTAGCTGTATTGGCAGAGGCTGTATGTGAGGCTGATCCTCACCTTTGTCTCTGGGTAGTGTGGCAACCTGATCCTAATTTCCATCTTGTCTTTCATCCTGCCTCTAGTCCTAGTCCTGTATCATAACATCTTGGTGAGGCTGATCCTCATGACCCCTCACAGGTTGGTCCTACACTAGTTAGTGTGGGGGGAGAACCTCCACCTCCCTATCCTCATCCTGCCCCTTGCCTCTCATTCTCCATCAAGTGGATGGTGTGCCTGGGATTGTCAATCATAAAGGTGGTCTAAACTAATCATGGTATGCCTACAAGGTACTGAGATCTACATCCTCCTAATCGTATGGCCACGGTTGGGCCACCAACTGTCTGAAACTGTCAACTACCTTGGTGACAGGAATATATTGGCCCCATGAGCCCTGTGTCGCTGTACATGCAAAAATGGTCACATAACCATCATATGGCCTATCTTGTGGCTCCTCGAGCTGGCACTAGACTCTCCTCGACAGATATAGCTCTATCATAGTATGCTCTTGCCCCTACATCATGTGATCCTGGCCCAGTGTGTGTAAAAGAAAGACCACCTCTATAGCACCAGACCATGGGATCATTTGCTCCATCGATAATGGAATGACACATGTACAAAGAATGGGTATATGATCCCACACCCATATATGCAGAAGTGTGACCCTTGCTCCAAGTGCTCTTCTGTCAACATAAGCAAACTCATGAAGGTCCCTATAGAGTGAAGCTAGTAAAACTAGACCCCATGCAAAGGGGGTCGGCTTGCGTCAAACCATCCACTCCCAGCAGAGCCCCCAACTAGGAATGAAATATCGGCCTCGCCGATTTGGGGCAATAAGGCCTTAAATGATCACTGCAATCACCAGTCAAAATGATGATGTAAGAAGCCTATGCCACTCCAACTCGATCTAACCCTTGCAAAAGAATATCTCATCAGTGTCCATAATAGAATAGCATGCCTCCTGCCCGACATCCATGTCATAGATCACCTTGGCACCATGAATTGACAACCATAGAATTTTCCACACATCCTCTAGGGTAATAGTGGCCTTTCCGGTCAGAAGGTGGAATGAAGAGGTCTCAGTGTGCCATCTCTCAGAAAGTGTTGTCATCATGCCTAGATGGGTCCGTACAGGTGGTGCATGGGTAATATACCAGAGCCCCATCTCTCCTAGAAGCTCCTGCTCCCTCTCACTAAGATCCCACAAATAATTGAAAATTTCCTAGGACCTATTCTCATGAGAATAAATCTCCCTCGCCTCCTGCATCAGGAAAAGTCATAATGTTAAAATCATCAAGGAAAAGTATCTCGAGCTAGACTCAACATTTAGAAAATCATCCCCAACATCGTAACTTGTGAAGGAATCGTAGTTTGAAGTTTGCAAACTATGACGCTAGCATCTTTAAAGTCCCAAACTACACCGTGGCGGTGCACTTTTCCAGAGTGGTGTAGTTTACCCTAAACCCTAAAGTTCAAAATCCATCACGGCGCTAAAGTTTAAAATCTAGCGGTGTGATTTGTGAAGGCATTAGAGTTTGAGGAATATTTTCAAATTCCAAACTCCGCTGCTAGAGGCCATCATGTGATGGCGGTCCAGTTTGCAAATTAAGCAGTCTAGTTTGAAATTTGAGTGGCACTATATAGCACCACTGCGAGGGACCTAGTTCTAAGTACAATAAATGAATGCATAAAATGAAAAAAAAATCTTGGGTCAGGTTCACATACCGGTGCCCTAGTGCCTAGATGCCACTGGTACACCCATACTTAGTCGGAGATGTGCATCGGGAGCTGTCATTGTGCCATCTTGTCAGGGTGTCAGAGCTCAAAATCACAAAAATATCTAAAGGCTGACTGAATAAATGAATTGGAGGTGGCCCCCTAGGGCCTATTTAAGCCTAAAAACTTGGGTTTTTTGACCCTATTCAGCCATCCAAGAAGGGTCTAGGTCTCCCGAAACTATTTTCACCTGTCTGAAGGTCATTTTACACCTTTTTTGGCATTTTACCTCATTTTTGACCTCTTGGAGCCTTTCTCGACCTGTCAAGCACCTTGTCCTCTTTTTTCACGAGATCAGCCAAAAATTAGAATTTTCATCCGATCTCTCGAGGGGGCAGTATATTGGCATATTTCCTTCATTGGGATAGTAGTGGGGCAAATTGTGAAATTGAAAATTTTTGGCTTTTGATCGAGACTGTTTATTCTTTGAATCATTGTAACAGGTGCATTGCTTCAAAGAGGGGCAAAATGTAGATGTGGAAAATGTACCAATTGACGTTGCACATGTGATCCCGATTACTAACACCATTTTCATCCTAAAACATCCCTTGGTCTAACCATTTAATCATATACCCTTATTTGATTAAATTCATCAATCATCCTCTCTTAATTAAATAAATCATCTTATTTAATTAAGTCTTTCTCTCTTATTAATTAAATCAATTAACCTGATCTAATTATCCCTATTTAATTAATAAATCAATTTTATTTGATTAAATCCCTAAAGTCTATGTCATTAAATTAAATAAATCAAAACCTTATTTGATTTAATCTAACTTCAGCTCCTTTAATTAAATAAATCAAAAATCCTTATTTAATTAATCCTTTCATCATATTCTTCTCATATTTGACTTAAATCAACCCATAAATCTAAATAAAATTTGTCACATCATCTAATCCTTCATTAAATTAATTAACCTTTGATTAGTTTAATCCTAACTCATGTCCCATTCTCTAGCTTTTGTCACTTGCACATGAAAATAGATCTAATTCATTTATTAAATCTCCATTTTCTCTCAAATGGCATAATGGAGGAATATTCTCTCAATTTGAATTCAAAATCCGAGTAGACTTTGTCCTTCCAACAAGGAATTTACTTCACCTAATAAGTCCTTTTTCCTTGAGCCAAGTGGAATTTAAGGCATTTCATTTCCCTTTTACATGTCATTTCAACATTTTCAAATATCACCTAATTGCATTTATGGGAACATTCATCCAAATGTGCACATCCTTCATCCATTCTCCTTTTGACAAGTGGAATCTTGCCATTGGTTGACTCTTAGTCCCACATTGTTCCATTTTGGGTATCTCTCCATCCTGTCATTCTATAAAATAAGAGGTCTCATTCCTCAATTTAGCATCCACAACTTGAGTAAACTTACTATACTCAAATTCATAGCAATATCCATTCATCTTATTGAGTTTTCTAGCTAGGTTATGCAGATTTTATCTTGGAGCACATTGGAAGAATTCATCAAGTGGATCACTCTTCATCAAGCATCTACATTACATCATTGGAATTGGGAAAAGGGTCAATTTTCACATCAAATTGAGACCAATTCCCTCAAGATATTAAGAGTTTTCTTTGCATTAGAATAGGATTTGATATCTTTGGTTTATGTTTGTTGTGTTCTTCGTTTCATTCCTTTTCCTTTGCAATTCGAATGGATTTCTTGAGAAATCATGATACTAACCATGCATTTGATCTAATATAGTGTTTGACTCTCATGTTTGTGCAGGTTGGGAATCTTGGTTCACAATTAACAATAAACATGCAACAAATTGATCACAATCAATTTCTTAGATAAAACAAAATATATAATGAAAAAATCCACGTCAAGAGTAAATGTTTAGAATGCAAAAACAACATCAACAAACTCACACATTGATTTTATAATTTCCATTTCACCTACGATACATTACCTACCTCAAAGTTGCATTCACACTTGCAATTATAGTGAAGATGGACTACAACCATCATATAATAAGAGACAAACCCTCTATTATCATGGATAATATAAGTATGAAGCATCAAGCATTAGAAAATTAGCATTAGATCTTCAGTGAAATCTAGGTCTCTAAAGAGTTGGACTACCTATTGAGCTCTATGGATGGATTTGGTCTTAAACATTTTTTCATGTGAGAATTTTAGGAATAGTAGTAGAGTTGCAAATTACAAAATTGCAAAAATTGAGATGAAGAATAAACTCTAAATAATTGAATTGATGATTTTTATATATTTATAGCTTAGGAATGAGTACAATATATACATCAAGAGATGAGCCATCTATAATGGCAGTTGCCAACTAGAAAAAAAGCATGCAACTCCATGCAAGATTGCACAACTAAGTAATCATTATCCTAAAAATCTAACAACTAGCATAATTATCTAGAGGAATATTTAAGGAAAAATATTCTACACTAACACCCCCCTTTAAGTGTAGCTAGGTGAGTAGAGAGATATGCAAAAAATGAAGGGATGGATGCATGAAAACATGAATGGGTCCCGACTACAAGGCCATGTTAGATACCCGATTGCAAAGAGAAAAGGAGAAACCTAGTGGGAAAAACTCCTAACCAAAAGATACAATAATGATATCCATCAAAAATTCAATCAATCTCCATCCACACAAAGGATGAAAAGAGAATCCATACAACCCCTTGCATAATAAGATAATCTATTGCAAAGAAGCACTGGAAACACACTTGTGGAGTAACACTGGAATCCTTAATCCTACAAGCAAGGAAAGATAATTATGTTTGCTAGAAATTATAATAGAGTCATTGAGCTACTTAGGTTGGAATCATGATAAAGCAAAAATAGACCCGATGACAAGGAACACTCAAAAAATCACATACTGACACAACTCTAGAATCTATGAAGCAATAGTTTGTTGAAAAATGATTTGGAACTGAAATGATGTGCAAGATCAAAAATAAAATTCAAACCTAATGAACACAAAAAGGAAATAGTGCATGCATAGATGAATGTTCACATCTTCCTCCATGATTTCCAACCCTGCAATATAAAATGAATTTTCACTCAAACTAGCATATGGTTTGATACCATGTGAGAATTTTAGGAATATTAGTAGAGTTTCCAATTACAAAAGTGGAAAAAATTAGATGAATAATAAACTCTAAATAATTGTATTGATGATTTTTATTGATTTATATCTTAGGAATGAGTACAATATATATAGTAAGAGATGAGCCATCTAGAATGACAACTACCAACTAGAAAAAAGGAATGCAACTCCATGCAAGATTGCACAACTAAGCAATCATATCCAAAAAATATAACTAGCAAACTTATCTAGAGGAATATTTTAGGAAGAATATTCTACACTAACATTGCATGCCCGCTACCAAGATCTAATACTTTGGATTTAGAAAACCCACATTCATTGAGCAAAAAAGCATATCAATTTGTCGCCACTACCTGCAATCTTATTTTTCTTATGTTCAAGGTTCATTTGTTGGTATGGCAATAGAAAATTATGAGGTGGAGAACAATGAATACTTTGAGAAAATACTATATGGTACAAAGTACTTGATTGGTAAGAGAATACATGTGAGAAATAGCATTACATGGACATTCACCAAATCAAACCTTGAGCTAATAAAACCATAGGTTGTAGGGACCCTTGAAAAGATCAATAATATTGGAGAATGAATATGTAAATACACAAATAAACTCTAGAGGATATAACCAACACTGGTACAAAAAGTCCAAGGAACCTTAAGAGTTTAGGTGTAATAGCTACCTATTGGATGCAACTTTTTGTTTTTTAGCCAATATAGGAGGACTAAATGGTATTGTGGGTTATCTTCAACATTCTTTCTATGTCATTTATAGACATTTCAAAGGTTGAACTTGACATGGTAGATTGGTCGACGTGTCGCCACTTAAAAAATTTTCGTTCATTTTCATTCCATGGATGCTAAAAAAATATGACCATTTTTGTGCTATTTTCATTCCATGGATGCAAAAAATTGAATTATCAAGTGGTCCTCTTTGTTTCTCCTTGTTCATGAGATCTTCCTTCTAAGGAAGTTAAGGTAGTAGAACAACGTCTTCCTACATTAATCTTGAGAGGAGAAAAATGCAAAAATTTATATATCTTTAACAGTTACAAAAAAATAAATAGAAATAAACATAAATATCATGCATACCACAACACAATGATTTATGTGGGGAAAACCCTTTTGGTAGAAAAACCCCACACTCCAAAAGACACTCAATAAATTATTCAAAAATCAAGAGATTACAATATACTTGTAGAGAAATCTTCTCATAGGAGTTTCACCACCAAAGATCAAGAGACAATATGACCGCTATCAAACTCTCAGAAAACACACCCTCATCTACATACAACCCAAACACTTATAACAAGATTTTTGGAGCCTTCTAGAATTAGGGTTTTACAAGGTTTTTTTTTCATTTGATGTGTTAACAGAAAAAAACTTGACGTGTTAGCGGGAAAAACCTTAACATGTCAGTGGGGAAAAAAACTTGATGTGTCAACCAAATTTTTTTTCGGGGTGATGCCCCAAACCCCACGTCTTGCTACAAGTGTACAATATTTGCATGATTAGTTGCCACATACCAACTATATAATTGCAAGGTTGAGACACATTTTCCCAATATTTCTTTAAACAACAAACATGTCGTTCACTAAATGAGTTCTTACGTTTAGCCAAAGTTTCCCCCATAAATGAAATTTATTTAAAACACCTAAAACTACACATGACAATTGAAGTTATATTAGTTGTGGTGAATTGTGGTGCTACCAATTATTCCACCATTTTTCCACGAAATAACTGTTAAACCCATTAAATTTGTTCCATCATTTTAGAGTTTTCATTCGATTTTTTATTTATTTTTACTTTGATTTCTATGTTTGATAAATAAGTAGCATTTATAAAGAATTGGAAACAAACACAAAAGACCCAACAACGTAGAAAGTTCAACAAAAAATAAACAAATTCAAAGGTCACTGTCTAGAGACAACTAACTGACATCTAACCATCAATAGATCAAAGTTGTTTAAAACTGTACTGTAGAAAATTGTACGCCTTTCTCGAAGAAAGTACAATTTCACACTTATTTGGACCTATTTTAGTGATCTTTCATTTATGCATTTTAAAACCTCATTTTTGGGCCCCTAATACCCTTTATTATGTACCCAAGGGCTTATTTTATTTATTTCTTGACACAACCTGCATTGAATAAATGCTATTGACTAAATTAATGCCTTGATATTTATGGAGTCTTGAAGTTTTAGGTCCTCATTAAGTGCCTTAAACTCAAATTTAATCATGTTTTTGGTGGCATTTTCAGGTCTCAAATTCAAATTTCAAGTGTCGGCTTTCAGGATTTGATAATTAGAAAATTAGAAAGGAAGTTTGTAAAGCTAAGTCTTTTAATCATTTTTCACTAGACAAGAAGATAGATTCACATGATATCACAAGTGTTCATATTCAATAGCAAGGATAATTTAATCAATAATTCAAAAGTGAAGTCTTGGAGAAGAATTTTAGTTGTTTTCTGTAGGTCTTAAAGCTCATTTTGATATTAATATCAAGCATTGCCAAAGATTGATGATAGATTCCTATGGAGGATCATGATGGATTCTAGGTTTTGGGAGATGCACTACGACATTAAACCAAGCCTAATGACTTGTTTCATAAGTGGTTCCATCTTCTATTATCATTCTACTTTCTACCTAAAGGAAGGTATATTCAGTTATGTGACTTATTAGGGTGATTTGAGATCTCCCAAAGTAGGTTTTCATCATTGTTCACGTTCATTTAGGGATCCTATTCTAACAAACTTGGATATGGTTTCTTTGCATTTTAGTTCTCTTAATATTAGTCACACTTAAGGTTAGAGATTGCACACACATTTTATATTTCAGATTCATCAAGGTTTAATTACCAAACTTGGGGTTTGACTGAGGAAAACCCCTATCCACCAACAAAAAAAATCTTTTTTTTGCATATTTTTCACATATTTGGATCCAAGAGTGAAGGTTTAGAGTTACAGGGAAGAAGTACAGGTTTCAAGCTTAGATTTTAGATTCAAATATTTCTAGAATTGGTCACCTGGACCCAATTTCCCTAGGGCGAATAAGTCTCTATCAAGCTTGTAGAAACAACGTTTTGTGACAAGTGCACAACATTTACCCCTTCCATATTTTCTAAAAACTTTATTGGTCATTCAATTTTATGCTTAATCTACTAAATCCAAGTGATATATTGCATTTTGGAGTTGATTTGATATTTTTAGTCTTTCTCCCCAAAGTGTTGTTTGACCTAGACCCCCATCCTGACACAAAAAGGAAATCTGAAGATTCCGCCATAGAATTGATTCCCCTGAGGGTAGTTAGTCAATTCTTTGTGGGGATCTCATTTCCTAATGAAATTAGAGAAGTAGGACCCATTTTTTGCTCTTTGAATCCACTTTTCCATTTTGGGAAACTGTAGCATCCTATTTTCTTCATTTCATTTTGGTGAACCCGACCTTGTAGAACAAAATTATCAAAATTGGAGTCCTTTCAACCCTAGACATGGGATTTGCACTAGTTTACATTAGATTTTCATTAGTTGCATTACATTTAGGGTTCTTTAATATTTCATTAGTGAACATTTTATTTAGGGTTAAATTAGGGTTAAATTTGCATGTTTGCATCACTTAAAATCATCAAAATCATAAAAATTACACTAGATCTATATTTATTTTGTATAGTACTTACATTAAGATCATCATTCAATCATTTAAATTTAAATTTAGATTCATATTGCATACTAAAAATAGTCACATAGTTCATCATTTGACCTTAGTTAAACTTGCATTTAGAGACACTAATTTGGAAAAATCTGTTACATAATTTTTTTTATAGATCATAAACTAAAATCACATAAGATAACCTTAGATTTAGGAAATTTAATTTTAGGAAAAACCTTGGCCTGCGGACCATTCACCCATGGGCGAATGACTCCTTGTACAAAACTTTTTGGTAATTTTTTAATTTCTTTTTAGTTTTTTGTTCTACATTTTTGTTATTGTTTTCAGATCTAAGAATTAAATTCCTAAAATAGTTTATTTGTGCATTCAAAGCATTGCTCATTTAGTTAGATTTTGCACCTTTGTGGTAAAATTTTTATTGCATATTTCAGTTAAGAATAGTGTTATATTTGTTTACTTCTCTTTCATTTTCAACATCATTGCATCATTAGATAATTAGTTTATATTTTGAACTCATTAAAAAAAAAAAAAACCAGAAACATCAAAAGACAAACAACAATTGATGAAATCCTTGGAGAAAGCATAGTTATTTGATCATTCCAAATATTTTTTTCCAAGTCAACCTATTCTTCAATCCTTTTAGTAGTGATGACTTTGACATGTTAGATGAAGCCCTTGAGGATTTCATCTCACAAGGTTCATCCACTAAGGCTTGTCACGGCAAACCAAAAAAATGAGACATTAACATAATCACACCTCAAATTATCCTTTACCCTCCCTCACATCAACGTCAAGTTCAAAACAAACCCGTGCTCATCTTAGAACCACCTAAAAAGAAACTATTAGCTCCAAGAGATATCTTGAACTTTACAAGCCAACTTGATAATGATAATTTTTCATAGCAACCGAGTTACAATACCGTTGCTCATACATATAACACAAGGAACAATAGGCAACAAGAAACCACTCCTATTTCATTACCATTACCTCAACCTATCTTTCCTAGTGCTCCTTAATTGCCTTTACATAGTGGAAAGGAATATGATCTTGTTGAAGAACTTAAGAATACTCCCGCTAAGATATCCTTATGGGATCTCATTCAAGCCTCACCTAATTACCACAGTATGCTTCAAACAACCTTGCAACAAGTTGTGGTTTCTCCTAATACAAATCCAAATAATGTGGCAACCCTAGTTCAAAGAATGAATGTGGTTAATATGGATATTGTTTTTCACCAAAGGGAGTTACCCTCCTTGGAAGTTCAAAAATAACATGAAGCCTTCATGATTGTAGCCATTATTAATAGGAAAGGAATAAAGAGAACTCTTGTTGACAACATAGGAAAATAACTTCTTGGTGTTATCAAGTTACCTATTACAGTTGGAAAGGCCACATTGCAAACTACTATCCATGTTATGCCTCACAATCTTTCATATAATCTTATTTTATTTAGACCATGGATTCATGAAATTCATGCGACACCTTCAACTCTTCATTGTTTAATGAAGTATGTTTACAACAATAAAGTTTACACAATAAAAGTCAACCCTAAACCTAAAAGTTGTTTGCACACCGAGAAAGATAAGAAAAGTCCTTTTAAAACATTGATACCAACTTCAAAAGTTAAAATCACACAAGAACAAGGAAAAAAAATCACATTGAAGAAGTCACAAAGTTATTAGAAGACGAATGGGGTTTTTTAGATTTCACACCAACATTCGTGGGAGAATATAAGATCACAAAAACAACCTAAAAAGGGAAAATAACCAATGGTAATGTCAAAACAAAACTCAAAACCCTCACAAGCACCCACTTCATCCACTTTATAAGAACACACAAGCTATAAAACAAACTTTGATGAAATGGACTATGAACAACCACCAAATCCAAAAGAGATGGAAAAAATTTATGGAAGAGGTTATGAGCTCTTGAAACAACTTGGTTATAGTGGAAAAGGATGTGGTAGAAAAGAACAAGGAATTCATGTTCCTATAGAGCCTAACACACAATAAACAAAAATTAGTCTTGGATATTGTCCTTCTAAGATAATGAAAGCAACAAAAAGATCTTCACTCAACATCAACACCATCATGTGTAGTTTCTCTAGGATAACTCTTACTTTGAAGCATCCTGAATTGATTGATACAACATGCAATGAATCATTAGAATACTTTGAAGATGATGAAGCTTTGAAATAAATGTTATGAGTTTATAATAATTCATTTACTCCCCCTAAGAAACAAGGAATTACTTGTGATATGGTTAGTGCTAAACAAGTGGATGAAGAAAAGGAAATCAATGATGTTGAAGATGATAAAGAAGAACACAATTCTGAAATTTTGAGACAAAATGTACTTCCTATGGGAGATACAATCAACTTATTGATGGACACATCTAATGAAGAAAAAGTGATTCAAAGAGGAAAGTGTCTTGATGAGGATGAACAAGAAGGTTATACAACATTATTACATGAATTGCATGAACTCATTTCTTTAACTTATTTGAACATGTCAGGTATTGATGTTAAGATTGTGACACACAACATAGTCCTTGGACAAGATGCTAAATTGGTAAGATAGAAGATACGTAAGATGAATCCTAAAACCGGTAAGATAGAAGATATGTAAGATGCTTTATTAGTTAAAGTCGTGATTGAAAAACTTCTTGAAGATGTTTTATTTGACCTATTGATTATTCTCCATGTATCTCAAACATTGTTGTAGTTGCAAAACTTGATAATCGTATTAGACGTGTACGGATTTTTGAGACTTGAATAAAGCATCTCTAAAAGATGAATTTACTCTTCCTAATATTGAAATGATAGTAGATTAAACTACAGGCCATGCTTTGTTTTCATCATGGACATATCTCTAAATAAAATCAAATCTTTATCATCCCTCAAGATTAATACAAGACAATATTTACTATGGCTTGGGGAACATTTTCTTGGGTGACAACCATGATAAACCAAATATTAATCATAAGTACCTGGTAAATATCTAAAAACCCTTTTAAGATAATTCCAATGTTCTTTACCAGGGTTAGACATAAACCTACTCAAAACTCACACTACTTGGGCTATATCTGGTCTTGTACATACCATTGCATACATCAAACTACCAACTACACTATCATATGGAATTTCAAACATTTCCTCATGATCAAAATCAGATTTAGGACTCATGTCTAAACTTAACTTCATATCAAAATCAGATTTAGCACTCATGTCTAAACTTAACTTCATGCCAACTGGTAAAGGAATATTGGTTTACTGTCATGCATGTTAAACTATTTCAAAATAGTATCAACATAGTTGCTTTTACTTAAGCAAAGCTTTCTATTACCTCTATCTCTGCTAATCTCCATACCAAGGATATATTTTGCAGCCCCTAGATCTTTCATCTCAAATGTGCTAGAGATTTGTGCTTTCAATTCTTTGATCATTACTTTGCTATCACCAATTTAAACATGTCATCTACATAAAAGATAATAATTAAAAGATGATCATCAATACATTTTATGTAAACACAATGATCTTCCTCACTCCTAACATAACCAATTTTCAATGCAAAAGCATCAAACCTCTGGTACCACATTCTCGATGACTATTTTTGTGTGCAACATGATTTCTAAACCTAAAAAGTGCAAAACAAAAAAAATACAAAAGGGAAAAACACACAAAACCACCTCAAGATTAGCCTAATTTGAACTTAAATAAAGAAAGATGAAACAAAAAATATACCTTTTCTAAGTTGATTTTCTTGGTTGGCCCTTTGATGAAAATTTGATGTGTGCTCCTTGATGACAAATATGATGAAAATAGATGCATAATGATGAGGATGCAATGAGGATTCAAATGATTCAAATGGGTATGTGAGTGGATGAGTAAAATGGATGCAAATGAGCTTGAAGATTCGACAATGGAGGTGTGCGAGCTTGAATGCAAGTGCTTCAAAGTTTTTGAAAGTTGGAGAGATTGAATTGTGAAAATGCATGTTATGAAAAATGAGATAAAATATTCCATTTTAAGAGAAGGGTCTTTAGAGAATTCAATGAATAGGATTTAGCCAACATGGACAAGATGGAGGGCTGTGGTGAGTTGAGGACTCACAAGCCCTCACATCTTGCCATATGGAAGGGGAGGTGGAAAAAAAAACATGTGAGGTGGAAAGAGGACATGTGAGGTGGAGGTACTTTCAAATACTTTGGGATTAGGGGAAGCTTTCCTCAAAAAAGAAGTTCTTGTCCCCATGTGGGAATGATGGTGACAAGTGAGGAATTTTAGAATTCCTTACTTATCATCATGGGGAAGAGAGAAGCTGTTGGGGGAATAAATGTGAATTTTAAATTCACATGATTGGGAAGTACCTTGGGGATAAGACAAGGTCCCCATAAAGGAGGTCCTCATCCCATGTGACTGATGTGACCTATGAAGAAATTTAGAATTTCTCAACAAACTTCATGGGGAAGAGGGTAGCATTGAATGAATATATGTGAATTTTAAATTCACATTAGGAAGAGGTCAAGACTTAAATAAAGAAAGTACTTATGAAAGGTTGACTTGGAGGACATACCAAAGATGATAAGAGGGTTAGATTAAAGTTGTGCAAACAAATGATTAATAATATTAATGAAGGATTGGAGACAAGCAGCCAAATATGGAGGATGTGACATTAATCCTGATTAAGGGTGTGCACATCCTAATCATGGATTAATTAAACTAATCTAGATTAAAAGAAGATTACAGAGGATGTGACAAGGGGAAAGAAAAATGGAGGATTTAAAATTGATTTAAATTAAAAAAACTAAATGACTAAATTAAATAAATTGATGTATTTATTTAATTTAGAGAAGAAAGGGTGAAAGGTAAAGTATTTAATTATTAAATTAAATACTTTAGAAACATTAGGAAAAAGGTGAAATATTAATAAATGGTTTAATTAATATCAATGAAATAGATGAATAAAGGAGACAGATTTGACCATATGGGAGTGGTCAAATTTGGATACCTACATTTTGCCCCTCTTCAAAATATCGTTAGAATACCAATGTTTCGAAGAAAAATAAAATGTAGATGAGTCTATAGAGGAAGCGACTAGAAAATGATACCCCAACATGGGAGAAGTTGTGTGAGCTGCCCAAATGGTGGAAAATGAAAGGAGATGCCTCGGTCTCGCAAGAAAATGACCATGACAGAGGAATAGAGGAAAATGGTAGGGCATGTCCCCTAGAGAGGACGATTGGGGAAGAAAAGGGGGCCCTAAAAAACTTCTCAATATGAGGAAACAGAGGGTACCATTGGATAGAACTCAAAAAACCATGAAGATTGGATTTTGAACGGAGTCAAATGGACACACGGGGTGGAAATGATGGCCATAGGAAGTTAGAGGATTAGTTGAATTAAAAGAGGTTTAGTTGAATTAAAAGAGGTTTAAATAAAGGGTAAAAATACCCTTAACTTAAAAAAAGTTAAAAAAGGAGGAAAAAGTTATATATAGTAATTTTAGAAATTACTATTCCTCATTTGCACACCTGTTAGTTGAGTGAGAGAGAGAGTAGAGAAGAAGAAGGAGACGAAGATGCCAGAGGACTACGATAACGATATTATCCACCGAGGGGATGAGGTATGACGGTTCTTCCACGAGCGTGTGGTTCCACGCTAGGTTAGTTTTGAAACCCTCTTTGTGATTTTAAGCATTTTTTGGTGTATTTTTGCATTTTAATGTATTTTAAAAGCATGGGTTTTGGGGTTTGGGTAGGTTAGTGAAATGGGTAGGGGGTGAAATTGCGATTTCGCCCACTAGGTAGGAAAAATTGCCGATTAGAGGCGGTGGAAAAGAGGGGGAAATTTGCTTGATTAGTGGGTAAATTCACCCAAAAAATTAGAAAAAGGTGCCCAAAAGGGGGGGGTGCAGAGATTGTAGGTAGAGGTATAGGCTATGTGAGATGAGAGGGACATGGCTATAGATCAGGTGTTTTGGATGGGAGCAGAGATTGGCCAACTACGGCTGGCACAAGATGCATGAGCACAAAAGAGGAGATTCATATGTAGATTTCGGGATAGGTATAGGGCGTAGCGGGATACAACCAGGTATTAGGCTGCAGAGTAAAATGAGTACATGTGAGAGGTCAACTACTATATGGTGGCCTACTTCATGACAATGCCAGATTAGACACACCGAGTACTTACCTTCATCAGAGCGGTGCCACAGATGCCAACACCATCCTAATCAGCAGGGACACATACCAATGGATATAGTAGGTATAGAGAGATCCTTCCATGCAGAAGGGGAGTGCCAGACTCACCACAAAGGTCAGATGTGGGAAGCTCAAAGTAGAGAGGATAGAGGACAAGTGACAAGATACCAATTTTTGGCAGGTGCAAGATGGATTGACAATATAGAGCAGTAGAGATCTGAGTTGATTTAGAGCCTCGTACTTGTACTTTATTTGATGATTGCAGATGTATATGATGGACATACATTTTGATTATATGATGGATATTATATTTTGATTTTTATATGATATGCGAGAACTCTTATTGACACTATGTTATGTGTATGTGATGGATGATTTATTTATGCATATGTGTATGTTTATGATTTTATGATGGGTGATCATGATGTGATGGATGTATGCACTTATGATGATATATATGGATGCTTATATGGATGACATGGATGATAACTAATTTTTGTGATGCAGGATGTGATGGATGATTTATGAATTTTCATGCTATGGATATGGACCTAACGATTTGTCACATAGGTGGTGATGTATGTAATGTGTTAATGTTATAGACTAATGTGGAAATGAAATATAATTAATCTAAACAACTTAAAATATTTATGAAATCATAACGAACATGGTAAGAAATTCAACTAACTTATAATGTGGGATGAGATGAAATTAAACACTAATAGATAAATGAAATGTAATGTGGACGTGGGCGGTAGGTTGACTTTATTTGTGACCATGCTTGCTTTAGCTTATACAAAATAAAGGTGTGTGATAGGTGAGTGAGATGTAACATGAACATAAGTGTAAATAGGGGATTGTATAGTGATGAGGGATGATGGAAGGTGTATTGTTGGTTTAATGGGAAGTACTTTCCCTATAATATTTACAAAATTAAGGGAAGATGGGTGTGAAACTGTACCTGTCAAGAATTGTAGGTATCTTGAGGAGAAGAGGGGGTGGAAGGATGAATGTTTTCACAACCAAAATCATGGGTCATAGGTCAGGTATGAATGCAATGCAATGAAAGTTATCATGAAATGAAATCCTAATACAATTTTCCATTTTTAGAGCACTAATTTTTGCTATAGCATAAGACGCTAGGCGCCATGGTATGTAAACTAAGGTGAGTTAGCATCGAATGCATAAAACAAGCACAATAGATAAGAAGGCTATCCCAACACCCCAAAGTCATGAAGACTTTGGTTAGGCCAGACATTGGGATAACCAAAAAACATAAAAGGATTTCCTAGCATAACACAAGACCACAAAGATCTTGGTGGGTACCACGTGGGACAACCAAGAAGACAACAACAAAGAAAAAAGATCAAGACATGCCCCTATGTTAACTGATCAATTTACACCATAATATAGTAGATCATGAAGATATTTTCAAATTATAATAGGGAGCTCAAATGATAAACCAAATCCAAAAGTATCAAAAGATCACAATCAATTTCAAATGTCCTTTGCCATAGGATCCAGAGGATGGATGGAGTTGATGAGGTTTGTTAGGAAGGATGCATCTTGTTGAGACAAAAGATGGATACTAAACTAAAATATTGATATGATGTGGGAGATGAAAAACCAATTGAATCTCATGATACAAGTGGATCTCATTTATGAAGAACCAACTAGACAAGGGCACACTTGAAGACATGACACAATACACAAAATGCAATACATAAGACCGACACACCCTAATGACCTAGGGGTTTGGGGGCCGATCAAAGATTAGTCTCATCTACATGAAAGCGTAGAGCCCTCATAGTTCAAGAAAAGACCATGGATAAAAGTGAAAATAGGATGATGGAGACAAGAAATGGAAAACAACGAATAGACTAATGAAAATCAAAGCCCTGAGGGTGGATCAAATGATCGACCTTGCCTACATGAAAGCGTAGGGGCAATGTTGTTTGAAAAAGGACAAAAGACCAACATGATAGGATGAGATCTAAATGGAGATCGTCATGATGAAGGAATCTAGAAGGAAGTGAAGGACTGATAGGACGACAAGACTAATGACACAAGCTTAGATGAGGGTAAAATCTCAAGATGAAAGATAGAAAATGAAGTTCATCCAATGCTCAACCAAAGTATACCAAGATACTAGATGGGGGGTGTGGATGGAAGGATATGATTGATAGGATGATATGATATGAGATTAGGATGGGTGGAAGCACAAAGTAACTAGGACGCAAGGTAGATAATGATAAAACCCTATACGAATGACACTTGTAGCTAGGTTTTCACCAAACGTACTTATCCAAGGTGCCACCAAGGGTGGTTTTCACCATAGGACAAATTATTTCTCTTTACTATTTTTTTGGATTTTTTTGATTTTCTATTTTTTTTTACCATTTTTTACTTTTTTTTTAATATTTTTTGGATTTTACAGGATAGGATGCCCCAACTAACTTAAGTGTAGAACCTTTTCAAGTGCATGATGTTAATGGGATCCTCTAGGGGCTCTCCTTTAGGTGTAGCAAGTCTATATTCCCTTGATCCATATTTGGCTATGATGACATAAGGACCTAGCCAATTTGCTTCAAATTTTCCCTTCTTATCTTGGTCCTGCTAAGTGTGCTGATTCTCCTTGAGGACTAAATCACCAATGCTAAATTGGCAAGGAAAAACCTTCTTGTTGTAGCTTCTTTTCAAACAATTTTGATATTCTTGAAGATGGTCATATGCTTTGATCTGTCTTTCATCGAGGAGTTTTAGCTGGCTGAGTCTTGTGACCCGAGCATCTTCATTGTTGATAAGATTCTTCAAGGATATTCTCAGTGAAGGGATTTTTATCTTAATCGACAAGATGGCCTCGGTTCCATTGAAAAGAGAATATAGGTGGCACCAGTAGGAGTGTGGATGGAAGTGCGATATGCCCAATGGGCGGGATGGATGTGAAGGTGCCAATCTCGATCAATATTATTGACCACCTTTTTAAGGATTCTAATTAGGGTTTTTTTGGTGGCCTTTGCCTATCCATTACCTTAAGAGTAATAGGGTGGGGAACAATGATGTTGGATGTGGAAGGTGTCACAAAGGAATTTCATGGCTTGGTTCTTGAATGGTTTTCCGTTATCAGAAATGATGGTGGATGGAATTCCATATCTACAGAGAACATGGAAAATGATAAATTTGGAAATCTCAGTACCTATGATTTGTGAGAGTGGCATTGCTTCCACCCACTTAGTGAAGTACTCAGTTGTAGTGATGATAAAGGTATGGCCATTGGAGATGGGGGATATATCTTGCTAATTAGGTCGAAACCCACTGAGAGAAGGGCCATGGTGCTATAAGAGGCTGCAGATCCTATGTAGGATCATGTATCAAATCCACGTGTTGCTGACAGGTTAGGAACTTCTTTATGAAGTCACAAGAATCATGTTCCAATGTAGGCCAGTACTATCCTTCTTTGAGAATTTTATTAGCTAGTGCCATACCATTCGAGTGGGCCCCACAAACACCACTATGTACTTTCGTTAACATAGTGTGGGATTTGGTTTTGTTTAGACACCTGAGGATGGTTCCATCATACCCATGCCAATAAAGTGTATCACCTACAATTATGTAATGGGATTTTCGTTGGATGAAATATTTTCTTTGATTGCGTATGAGATCGAGAGGTAGGATACTTCCATAAAGGTAAGTGTAGATATCATGGTACTATGGTGACATAGGACCTACAATGTCACACACCATCTCACTTTCTAGGATATCGTAAGCTGGGGTTAAGAGTTGTTCAACAAGGAAATCACATTCTATTTTTTCTTTTAGAATTTAAATTAAGGAACCAATGGTAGCCATCACATCTGCTTCTTTGTTCTGTAATTTCAGAATCTAGTCAAATTGGATGGAAGTGAAATACTTTTTGAATTCATCAACCATGCGTTTATAAGGAAACAACTTATCATCTTTTGTCAGAAACTCATCGTTGATCTGTTTGACGATTAATTGGGAATCACCAAAGAGTCTTAGATGAGTGATATGCCATTGGATTGTAATTTTGAGGCCAATAAGAAGAGCTTCATATTCAACTCTGTTGTTTGTGCAAATAAAAGAAAAACTGAATGAATTCAATATATAATCACCTTGGGGGTGATGAGCAAGATTTCTACCCCCAATCCATTGTGTGAGAATGACCCATCAAAATAAAGTTTCCATGTGGCTACTTCGGCTATAGTAAATACCCCTTCATTAGGAAATTATATTTCTAAAGGATAGGCATCTAACAGGGGAGCATATACCAATTGATCCGCTATCACTTGTCCTTTAATAGCTTTTTGATCCACATACTCTATATAAAACTCACTTAACAACATGGCCCAATTAGCCATGCAACCAGTGAGAGTTGTTATTAATAAATATTTAAGTGGATTGAATTTGGAGATGAGCTTCACTAGATGACTGAGCATGTAGTGTCAGAGTTTTTGTGAACTGAAGACCACAACTAGGAAAGATTTTTCCATTGGTGAATGATTGAGCTCATAACCTACTAGTGTCCGACTAATGTAGTAGATTGCTCATTCCTTTGATGACTCATCATGTTGTGCTAGAAATTCCCCCAGTGCCACTAAAGTAGCAAATATATACAATAGGAGTTGTTTATCAGGAATCAGTGGCATAAGGATGGGCGGGTGAGCCAAATATTCTTTGATCTTGTCGAAGCCAAGTTGACACTATTGATTCCACTTAAAGGTAGTATCCTTCTTCAAAAGATGAGTAAATGGCTGGCATATATTGGCTAATTGAGAAATAAATCGTCAGATGGATTGCCACTTTCCTTGAAGGCTCCTTAACTATTTGAGGTTACACGGTGGGGGCATATCCATGATTGCCTTAACTTTTGCTGGATCAACCTCTATGCCTCTTCTGGAGACAATGAAACATAGTAGTTTTATTGATGTGACTCTAAAGACACATTTCTTTGGATTTCACTATAGCTTGTAATGCTCTAGATGCTCAAATATCTTCTTAAGGATTGTTGCATTCTCTTCCCTTGTTATTGATTTCTCTAACAAATCATCCACATAATCTTCCATTATTATGTGAATGAGATCATGGAAGATGACGGTCATGGCTTGTTGATAGGTTGCCCCTCCATTTTTAAGGCCAAAGGGCATAACATTATAACAAAAGGTGCCCCATGGTGTGGTGAAAGCTCTTTTATGCTGGTCTTTAGGTGTAGTTATGATCTAATTATACCTGGAAAAGCCACCCATGAGGGAAAGCATCTCGTTCCCTGCAGTTAAATGTATTAACATGTCAATGTTCAGTAAAGAGAAATCATCTTTGGGACAAGCTTTGTTGAGGTCCCAAAAATTTGTGTAGATCTTGATGTCTCTGTTTGGTTTGGCGACTGACACTATGTTGGAGATCCAGTCAGAATAGTCGATGGTTCTGATGAACCCAACTTCTTATAATAGCTTCTCCAACTCTTTCTTGACTAGTGGAGCCACATGGGGGTGCATTTTTTGAAGCTTTTGCTTAACGGGTTTGGCATCAAGATGTACATCTAGATGATGTACTACTAAAGTGGCATAAAGACCTGGCATATTTAAATATGTCCAAGTGAAATTTATAATTCCTTCTTTGAGAAGCTTGGTAATGGTAGAGTATTCCTCCTCGGATAGTGCTTTGACTACATATGTGATTTTGGGATCCTCTTGTTCCCAAATTTATTACTTACATTTCCTTGATTAGGATGGATGATCATCTAGATAGCTGAGTTCCTACAAGGGGAAGATGAATGTCCCCATCATAAGCGCCCTCATCGAGGTTTTGCTATTAGATACACCCCTTGTTTTACTTTTTTCAGAGTCCAAAGCACCTCGAGTTTTCACTAGAGTGACCCTTTTTTTATTTGCTTCTTTTTACTTTTGCGGTTAGGGTGTTCATCTTCCCCAATCCCATAAGATGTACATATTGATATACTAAGGAAAGGTGTTGATAGGTGTTAGCTACCATGTAGGTCGATCTATGAGTTTAGGATGTTTAAGGGATAGGCTAATGGTGCAAATGGATAAGCATTCAAACATGGAAGAAAGGTCAGTGTGATCTACATCATCATATGTGTGTTTGATGGATTCCTCCTCTAGTATTTCTTCAAGGAGATTTTTTCTCTCACTGACATTGTTAGAGGCTGGTGGTATATGACTCTTTTGCTTGAGTATCATAGACCAATTCTAGAAGTTTCTTGTCACACAAAGGTGTTTATTGGTTGTCGTTGTCATTGTTGTTGTTGTTGTTCTACACAAGGCCTCCCCCTTGATAATTTTGTTTCTTTGCAAACTTAGAAGACCAAGGATCGACCTCTTGGGTGGGAATCTTCTTTCAAAGGGGGAGAGGGTTCAGGTTCCTCACGATATACCCACTGGCTAATGCCATCTTTTGGTGTGTCTTGCCTTAACCCAAGAGAGCGGAAGGTACTGGATCCCACATTCTTGGAGCTCAAGGTGATCTTCTTCTCTTCTTCCTTTGGTGTTGACTGAGAAGGCTAGTTGTATGTGTGTGGTGAGGGTGGCATAGTTTCCACATTCAAAGTTGTGTGCATTTCATATTCACCACACCCCTTGTCGATGATTTGGACTTTGGTAAGGGTGGAATCAAATGCAGATGATGGAGAAGATGAAGTGGTGGCTAGTGCGGTGGTAGATGAGCGGGATGATGATGTTTGCGATGGTCCCATTTCTACTCCAGGATAGTAATGAGGTAGAAGTGAGAAGGATTCTAATGCACAACAATATTCAAGCGGTGGAGTTGAGGGATCGCGTGTATGGTAACTTCTACACCATTGAATGGGAATTTTAGACATTGATGGTATGTGGATGGAACAACTTGCCTGGCGTGAATCTAGGGACGACTGAGGAGGAGGTTATAGGGGAGTTCCAAATCAAGGACATGACAAGTGGTCTATTGCACAACTGGCTCAACCTCGATTGGAAGACATATTGTTCCTTCAGAATCACACTTTGCATTATCATACGCCTTAATTGTGATGACCTAATTATTTAAGTTAGGATGGGTGTATCCCACCTATTTTATGAATTTCAATGTGCAAAGGTTTAGGGAAGAACCATTATCTACCAAGACCCTCTTTATTTTATGAGAGTTTACAAGGACCTCTAGATGGAGGGGACAATTATGATTAGAGTCAATGTAGAGCATGCCATTTTGGCTAAAACCTAATTAATAGGTTGTTGAGAGGTGTTCTACCAATGCTTAAAA
>VDFB02098738.1:22913-66996 GCA_007258455.2 Sequoia sempervirens
TGTAGGATCATGTATCAAATCCACGTGTTGCTGATAGGGTAGGAACTTTTTTATGAAGTCACAAGAATCATGTTCCAATGTAGGCCAGTAGTATCCTTCTTTGAGAATTTTATTAGCTAGTGCCATACCATTCGAGTGGGCCCCACAAACACCACTATGTACTTTCGTTAACATAGTGTGGGATTTGGTTTTGTTTAGACACCTGAGGATGGTTCCATCATACCCATGCCAATAAAGTGTATCACCTACAATTATGTAATGGGATTTTCGTTGGATGAAATATTTTCTTTGATTGCGTGTGAGATCGGGAGGTAGGATACTTCCGTAAAGGTAAGTGTAGATATCATGGTACTATGGTGATGTAGGACCTACAATATCACACACCATCTCACTTTCTAGGATATTGTAAGTTGGGGTTAAGAGTTGTTCAACAAGGAAATCACATTCTATTTTTTCTTTTGGCATTTAAATTAAGGAACCAATGGTAGCCATCGCATCCGCTTCTTTGTTTTGTAATTTCAGAATCTAGTCAAATTTGATGGAAGTGAAATACTTTTTGAAGTCATCAACCATGTGTTTATAAGGAAACAACTTATCATCTTTTGTCAGAAACTCATCGTTGACCTATTTGATGATTAATTGGGAATCGCCAAAGACTCTTAGATGAGTGATATGCCATTGGATTGCAATTTTGAGGCCAATAAGAAGAGCTTCATATTCAACTCTGTTGTTTGTGCACATAAAAGACAAACTGAATGAATTCAGTATATAATCACCTTGGGGTGATGAGCAAGATTCCTACCCCGGATCCATTGTGTGTGAATGACCCATCAAAATAAAGTTTCCATGTGGCTACTTCAGCTACAGTAAAGACCCCTTCATTAGGAAATTATATTTCTAAAGGATAGGCATCTAACAGGGGAGCATATACCAATTGATCCACTATCACTTGTCCTTTAATAGATTTTCGATCCACATACTCTATATCAAACTCGCTTAACAACATGGCCCAGTTAGCCATGCAACTAGTGAGAGTTGTTATTAACAAATATTTAAGTGGATTGACTTTGGAGATGAGCTTCACTAGATGATTGAGCATGTAGTGTCAGAGTTTTTGTGAACTGAAGACCACAGCTAGGAAAGCTTTTTCCATTGGTGAATAATTGAGCTCATAACCTACTAGTGTCCGGCTGATGTAGTAGATTGCTCATTCCTTTGATGACTCATCATGTTGTGCTAGAAATTCCCCCAGTGCCACTAAAGTAGCAAAAATATACAATAGGAGTTGTTTATCAGGAATTGGTGGCATAAGGATGGGTGGGTGAGCCAAATATTCTTTGATCTTGTTGAAGCCAAGTTGACACTGTTGATTCCACTTAAAGGTAGTATCCTTCTTCAAAAGATGAGTAAATGGCTGACATTTATTGGCTAATTGAGAAATAAATCATTAGATGGATTGCCACTTTCCTTGAAGGCTCCTTAACTGTTTGAGGTTATGCGGTGGGGGCATATCCATGATTGCCTTAACTTTTTCTGGATCAACCTCTATGCCTCTTCTGGAGACAATGAAATGTAGTAGTTTTATTGATGTGACTCTAAAGACACATTTCTTTGGATTTCACTATAGCTTGTAATGCTCTAGATGCTCAAATATCTTCTTAAGGATTGTCGTGTTCTCTTCCCTTGTTATTGATTTCTCTAACAAATCATCCACATAATCTTCCATTATTATGTGAATGAGATCATGGAAGATGAAGGTCATGGCTTGCTGATAGGTTGCCCCTGCATTTTTAAGGCCAAAGGGCATAACATTATAACAAAAGGTGCCCCATGGTGTGGTGAAAGCTCTTTTATGCTAGTCTTTAGGTGTAGTTATGATCTAATTATACCTGGAAAAGCCACCCATGAGGGAAATCATCTCGTGCCCTGCAGTTAAATGTATTAACATGTCAATTTTCAGTAAAGAGAAGTCATCTTTGGGACAAGCTTTGTTGAGGTCCCAAAAATTTGTGTAGATCTTGATGTCCTCGTTTGGTTTGGTGACTGACACTATGTTGGAGATCCAGTCAGAATAGTCGATGGTTCTGATGAACCCAACTTCTTATAATAGCTTCTCCAACTCTTTCTTGACTAGTGGAGCCACATGGGGGTGCATTTTTTGAAGCTTTTGCTTAACGAGTTTGGCATCAGGATGTACATCCAGATGATGTACTACTAAAGCAGCATCAAGACCTGACATATTTAAATATGTCCAAGTGAAATTTATAATTCCTTCTTTGAGAAGCTTGGTAATGGTAGAGTATTCCTCCTCTGATAGTGCTTTGACTACATATGTGATTTTGGGATCCTCTTCAGTTCCCAAATTTATTACTTACATTTCCTTGATTAGGATGGATGATCATCTAGATAGTTGAGTTCCTACAAGGGGAAGATGAATGTCCCCATCTTATAGCGCCTCATCGAGGTTTTTGCTATTAGATACACCCTTTGTTTTTACTTTTTCAGAGTCACAAAGCACCTCGGGGAGGTTTTCACTAGGTGACCCTTTTTTATTTTGCTTCTTTTTACTTTTGAGGTTAGGGTGTTCATCTTCCCCCAATCCCATAAGATGTACATATTGATATACTAAAGGAAAGGTGTTGATAGGTGTGCTACCATGTAGGTCCCAGTCTATGAGTTTAGGATGTTTAAGGTATAGGCTAATGGTGCAAATGGATAAGCATTCAAACATGGAAGAAATGTCAGTGTGATCTACATCATCATATGTGTGTTTGATGGATTCCTCATCTAGTATTTCTTCAAGGAGATTTTTTCTCTCACTGACATTGTTAGAGGCACTAGATGATGCCATATGACTCTTTTGCTTGGTATCATAGACCAATTCTAAGTTTCTTGGTCACACAAAGGTGTTTATTGGTTGTCGTTGTCATTGTTGTTGTTGTTGTTCTACACCAAGGCATCCCCCCCAATAATTTTGTTTCTTTGCAAACTTAGAAGACCAAGGATCGACCTCTTGGGTGGGAATCTTCTTTCAAAGGGGGAGAGGGTTCAGGTTCCTCACGATATACCCACTGGCTAATGCCATCTTTTGGTGTGTCTTGCCTTAACCCAAGAGAGCGGAAGGTACTGGATCCCACATTCTTGGAGCTCAAGGTGATCTTCTTCTCTTCTTCCTTTGGTGTTGACTGAGAAGGCTAGTTGTATGTGTGTGGTGAGGGTGGCATAGTTTCCACATTCAAAGTTGTGTGCATTTCATATTCACCACACCCCTTGTCGATGATTTGGAATTTGGTAAGGGTGGAATCAAATGCAGATGATGGAGACGATGAAGTGGTGGCTAGTGCAATGGTAGATGAGTGGGATGATGATGTTTGCGGTGGTCCCATTTCTACTCTAGGATAGTAATGAGAGTGGGGAAAAGAGGATTCTAATGCACAACAATATTCAAACAGTTGAGGATCCACGTGTATGGTAACTTCTACACCATTGAATGGGAATTTTAGACATTGATGGTATGTGGATGGAACAACTTGCATGGCGTGAATCCATGGACGACTGAGGAGGAGGTTATAGGGGAGTTCCAAATCAAGGACATGACAAGTGGTGTATTGCACAACTAGCCCAACCTCGATTGGAAGATATATTGTTCATTCAGAATCACGCTTTGCATTATCATACGCCTTAATTGTGATGACCTAATTATTTAAGTTAGCATGGGTGTATCCCACATGTTTTATGAATTTCAATGTGCAAAGGTTTAGGGAAGAACCATTATCTACCAAGACCCTCTTTATTTTATGACAGTTTACAAGGACATCTAGATGGAGGGGACGATTATGGTTGGAGTCAATGCAGGGAATGCCATTTTGGCTAAAACCTAATTAATAGGTTGTTGAGAGGTGTTCTACCAATGCTTAAAATTGCGTAGGGTCTACCTCATTGGGAACTTGGGTGTCTTGTAAGGCCTTATTTAAGATTTCTTGGTGTATGGGAGAAGACTTGAGAAAATCTAGAATGGATATCTGTGTGGAAGTCTTTCCTAGATGATCAAGAATGTTGTATTGAGAACTCATAGGTGGTGGATGGGTGGATGTGGAAGCTCCAAGGACTGTGATATTGGTTCGGTGGGTTGTAACAACAAATTGCGGGTCCTTTCCTTTTGTGCATATCATGGATACATGTGGTTCTACTTGCTCGATGTGCATGACAATTCCTTGATAATTAAATGACACATTTTTGTAACTAATGTTATTGGTGTTGTTATTCTGATCATTATTGTTGCTAGGTCCTGGGTTTGAGTTTGATGTGTTAGGACCTTGATTATGCTTAGGGAAAACATTCTAATATATCTGTAAATGAGCAATGGAAAAGGGTGTCGTGTTAGCATCCACATGCATATCACCCCGATCTATGAGATCTTGGACATATATTTTAAACCCTGACATTTGTTTAATGTATGCCCTTTAATCTTATGGAACTCACAATACTCATTTTATTTGTACTAGGATGGTTTGGGCTTGGATTTGTCAATAGGCTTGGTTACAGGACATGTGATCAGGTAGTTAGCTTGAAGGAGCTTATGGAATATGACACTCAAGGGTTCTCCTAGTTGAGTGAATTGACATTTTCTATTCCCTTGGTTATTCTGATTGGATTATTGGGTAGGACGAGGTGCCCCCTGTAGCACTAATATAGCATGAGGATTTGGTTGCTACAGAGGCAGATATTGTGGCTTCTGGGTAGCATTAGCTACTTGAACGTGTTTGGTGTTAGTGACACCATCATTGATAGTGTTTTTGTTTTTGTTCCAATAACGAGGCTTATCCTTGAATGACTTCTCTTTATCAGAGTTAAAATTTTTAACTAACCCTTTGGAAATAAGGGCTCTCTCAAGAATGGGACCTTTCTTGACTATTTACACAAAGGTCGTGATGCAGTGAAGCCTGAAGTTGTGGGCCATATTCGGATGCAAATTTTTGATGAACAAGGTGACCATGTCTTTTTCTCTTAGAGGGAATTTCATATGACTGGCTAAAGCTCACCATCTTTGAAGATAGCTCGCAAAGGTTTCTCCCTCATCCTGCTTTTCCTTTAGGAGATCTAACGTATCAATGTCCTCCAAATTAAATAAGTGGGAGACAAAATCTTCTGAAAGTTGTGCAAAGGACTTGATAGATCCCTTTTCAAGACCCATAAACCAGTCAAGAGCTATTCCCTGTAAACTCCTAGGAAACAATCTCATGAGGTAATTGTCATTATGCATGAATTCTTGACAATGGGCATAAAATTCTTGAAGGTGAGATTTGGGGTCTTTTGTTCCTTTGTATTTATCAAATTTTGACATTTTGAAATGCTTCAAGAAAGGAATCAATGAAATAGAGGGATCAAACAGATAAGGAAAAATTTCCTCAAACTTGAACGATTGTTTGTCAGTCCTTGCTTGCAAGTCCTTCAAGACAAATTTGACTTCTAGATCTTTATTGATAGGCATTTTGGGAGTCATTTTAGATGGACTAGGTTGATTGTATGGAGGATCTTGCTGATATGATGAGGACAGTGTAGAAGCAGCTTGATCATAGGCAGGTTGAGCTGTATATGGAGGTGTTTGTTTGTATTGATTGGTGTATGTGGAATGTTCTTGCGGATTGATGTAAGGTAGATAGGAGAATGATGGATTCTAGTAGTAAGAGGTGGAAGATGGAGCACCCTGTTGATATGAGGGCTATTGTTGAGTGTAGTATGGATGGGATTGGTAATTGTACACAACATTAGGTTGTTGTGTAGTGTACGGAGGTGGTTGTGGATTAGACATTTGTTGGTAGGGATTTGAGTGTGATGGTGGGGAATTGGTGTAAAGTGGCAGTTGGATCTGTGGTTTATTCTGAGAGGCCACATAAATATTTGGATTAGGATTGGATGTAGTAGCATAAGTGGTGTATGTTCTTGATGGATGGTAAAGATATTGTTTGAGGGGGTTACGTTGCATTTGTGTAGGAATGTGCATATGTTGAGATGGTTGTTGTTGCTATGGTGGCTGCTAATAAAGTGGGTGAGATGGGATGTCTTGATGTTGTGGGATTGTTGCAGAAGCATTGTGGAGTGGATGTGGAGGCTGCGATGTAGTTTGTGTCACTTGATGTGGGGGTTGTGTAGGAACGGTAGTGTGTTGCTGAGGAATCAAAACGTTTTGTCACGAGATTGTAATGTTTTGCTGTGGAGGTTGTTGATGGGGTGGAGGTTGTTGATGAGGTAGTTGAGATGAAATAGTAGCGACAATAGCATGTTGTGGTGGCACTTATGAGGGAATAGCGGTGTGTTGTGGTGGTGCTTGCAACACAATGGAGTGATGAGGATTAATGGGTGGCTCCTGAATGTAGTGACATTACCTTGAGGTTGTGATGGTATATTTCCAGCAAGTGTAGGTCCTGGAGGTGGCATTAATGCAAGGACAATAGTGCCCCCAGTGTTGACGGGTGGTTGACTAGGATGCTGAGGTGGGAGCAGTGGAGAAAAAAAATACTTTGTGGCATGCCATAGGAATAAGGGTTTTTAGGATCAGATGGTGTCATAGAGGTCAGACTAGAAGGTGAGGATAACTTATGAATTGATGTATCACAACATTTCTGAACTCAAGATGATACCAATTATCTATAGATGCACCCTTGAGGACATATGGATTTCTTGAAACATTTTGTGAGGTCTACAGATCTTGAGGCACCGAAAGAGACTGGGAGCCAGTATATTGTGACATTAAAATTAGGTGCTGGTTTGACTCCTTTCATGATTAGAGTGGAAAAAATATTATCCCCATGCTCACTGAGGAGGTGATCCATCATATGGACATTAGCGAGATCGCTAAGGTATTTGTCAACTATAACTTCGGGCTGGTTAATCATGTTCTCATCTCTAGGCGGTGAGGTGTTTTGAACATCAGTATTGGACTGTGACAAAGCACCATTATTGGGATCCTGAGGAATATTTGCACCATTGCTGGGATATTGAGGGATATTCGGATGGGAACCTTGGGCTTGTTGTTCTACCATTTGTTCCTTGGGCCTAAACGAGTATGAAAGTGCAAGACTACGAGGTGAACTAAGATGCAGTTAAACTCTTAGATGCAAAGTAAGGATGTCCTAAGAGATTATTGAAGGATTGATTTGATTGGATGAGGGATCAAATGATTGGATGATTGGATAAGGATGTGATTGGATTAGATTGGATTGGATTAATTGATGAAATTATTGATAAGATTGAATGATGGATGAGATGATGGAAGGGATTCCAAGCCAAGTTCAGAAATCACCCTAGGTGACTTAAGATGTTGATTGATCAGGTTAAGGACATATAGATGATTGCAACATTGAATCCAACTTGAGATGGAAGTGGATTGATTGGTCCAAAGAGGATGATTGACTCAGGATGAATGACAATCTTAAATAGATATTGAAGGATGATGATCGATTTTAGATACCTAGGCCAATTTGGATAATAACTTCAAATGATGTTTAGGGGATCTAGATTGAGAGAACAATGATGGATATGTAACCTATAGATGATTAAGGATGTACCTATACAATTTGGGTGATACATAGATGAACTTTGGAAAATGTAGATGGATTGAAATGCATATTATAGGTGAATGAAAGATGCAAAGAACTTGGAAAGCAATAAGTTTTTTGGGAGCCCAACAAAGTAAATTTCTAGACAAAGATCAAACTTGCCTAACAGGTGCAAGGTCATCCAACTTAGGTACAAGATCACCCAACTATGATGTAGGGTCAACCAATTTGGGGTAGGGTCATCAAACTAGGGTGTAGGGTCGCTCAACTTGGGGTAGGGTCACCCAACTTGGATGCATGGTTGCCCAACTAGGGGAAAGTTCACCCAACTTAGGGTCGAGGTCACCCAAATTAGGGGCAAGGTCACCTAACTCAGGGTGAAGGCCGCCCAAATTAGTGTCAAGGTCGCCCAACTAGGTGCAAGGTCGCCCAACTAAAGTGCAAGATTGCCTAACTAAAGTGCAAGGTTTCCCAAGTCAAGTGCAAGGTCACCCAAGTCAAGTGAAAGCTTGACCAAGTCAAGTACAAGGTCACCCAACTAGTTTCTGGACTTTTCTAAATCTAAAAACAAACAAGCAAATCCTCCTATCAAGAAAACAAGCTCACCTACTTGGGAAACAGACCCATTGAATGGGGAAACATACTTTCTAAATGAGCAGAAAGACTCTCAAAATGAGAAATTTTTTTATCGAAACGAGCAAATGGAAGATAAAAATTGGGAAATGAATGATTGAAGTAGGTAAATAGATGATCAGAATGACGAAATAGACTATCTAAACGGGGAAACAGATGATTAGAATGGGGAAATAGATGGTCAAAATGGGGAAGCAGATGAACGAAATGACCGAACAAAAGGTGGGGTTGGCTATTTAGAGTATAAAATCACCCAAGTATGAGGTAGGGTTGCCCAACTTAGAGAAAAAATTGCCCCTTTTGTTGAAACAGGTGAATGTGCTAGCCTTCTTGACTGGAAAAATGACTCAAACAGAGGGTAGAATCACCCCTCTAGAGGTTAGGGTTGCCTATCTTGGGAAAAATCGCCCCTGTTGAGGGCAAGGTCGCCTATTCAGTGAAGGATGGGGGAATTTGGCAGGAAAAAACTGTGAAATGACTCAGAAAAAAGGCAAGGTCACCCCTGTTAGAGGTAGAATCGCCCTTGTTAAGGGAAAGGTTGCCCCTATTAGTTGACCTGGACTTAACTTGGATAAAAAAAACTATGGAAAAGGACAAAAAACATAGCAAACAACAAGCAGAAGGTAAAGGCTGACTCGACTAATAAGACATGCACTAGTTTTGCACATAAAAGATAGTTCAAGCAACACAATCCTAAGATTAGTCAGATGGGTATGGCCAACATGGTCCTCTAACTAGGATAAACAAGGCAACTAGGGAGTCCTCAATATACGCATGGTACATGAGACACAACTATGAATACTATCCTATCACAGGCGTGAGTTAGAAGCCCCAATGAGGTACTAGAAACTTGGAACAACTCTTCATGTCTTATCTAGGTATCACCATAGCTTCGACACTCTGCTAGACACAACATGATTGGATTGGGGTATGAATTTGGCTCTCCCCCCTTTATATACCCTGCCGATACACATGGTTGGGATCATCCCTTGGGGTGATGAAATCCCCAAGCATGTCCTGCTAAAAGAAGACACTAAATTTTTTTGGCTAGTCCCTAGGCTCACACGAAGTGCAAGGGGAAAGCTTGATGATCTAGTGCCTCCTAGGTAACACAAAGGACTAAGTGAGCTATGATTTCTCTTCACCTAGGATCATCAAATGGCACAAGGGGATTGGATATGTAAATAGAACACTTTCAAACACAACACACAAATATTTTGACTCCCCCTAATTAGATCTATGTGCCTAACTAGTATGCACAAGACAACAAATAAAGACTAACTAAGAAACTTGGCCCGTTCATCTTGCAACAAATATGTTAGTAGTTTGACCTCCAACCTTCAACAAGAGAGAAAAAACTACACAAATGTTAGTAAAAAGGTAGAAACACTCACCAATAGACAATGTTAGGGGGTTATTAATTGAAAATGATAAGAAACATATTCTAAAAATGAAATTTTGAGCCATTGTTTACCTAAGAATTGCCTATGTCTAGGGAAAAATCACCTCTGTTAAGGGCAAGGTCACCTGTCTTGAGGGCAGGGTCACCCTTGTTAGTAGCAGGGTCACCTGTTCTGGGGAAGGGTCACTTGTTTATAGGAAGTAGGGTCACCCAACTCAGTAGTAGGGTCACCTATTTAGAAAACAGAGGGCATATTTGCCCCTGTCTCACAGATGGACAATTCTGCAAGGGAAAAATCACCTCTGTTTAGGGAAAGGTTGCCCCTATGAGGGAAAGGTCACCCCTGTTGAGGGAAAGGTTTCCCCTATGAGGGAAAGGTCACCCTTGTTAGTTGCGGAGTCACCTTTGTGTAACTTGAACTTGCAAAAATGTCAAACAATTAAAAATGGTGATTTCTAAACCTAGGCATGCCAAAAATGTAATTTAGTGTGATTTCTAAACCTAAAAAGTAAAAAACAACAGAAATGTAAAGGGGAAAAACACACAACACCACCTCAAGATTAGCCTAAGTTGAACTTAAACAAAGAAAGATGAAACAAAAAATATATCTTGTCTAAGTTGATTTTCTTGGTTGGCCCTTTGATGAAGATTTGATGTGTGCTCCTTGATGGCAAATATGATGAAAATGGATGCAAAATGATGAGGGTGAAATGAGGATTCAAATGATTCAAATGGGTATGTAAGTGGATGAGAAAAATGGATGCAAATGAGCTTGAAGATTCAACAATGGAGGTGTGTGAGCTTGAATGCAAGTGCTTCAAAGATTTTGAAAGTTGGAGAGCTTGAATTGTGAAAATGCATGTTATGAAAAATGAGACAAAATCTTCCATTTTAAGAGAAGGGTCTCTAGAGAATTCAATGGCTAGGATTTAGCCAACATGGATAAGATGGAGGGCTATGATGAGTTAAGGACTCACAAGCCCTCACATCTTGCCATATGGAAGGGGAGGTGGCAAAAGGACATGTGAGGTGGAAATAGGACATGTGAGGTGGAGGTACTTGCAAGTACCTTGGGATTAGGGGAAGATTTCCTCAAGAAGGAATTTCTTGTCCCCATGTGGGAATGATGGTGACAAGTGAGGAATTTTAGAATTCCTTACTTATCATCATGGGGAAGAGAGAAGTTGTTGGGGGAATAAATGTGAATTTAAATTTACATAATTGGGGAGTACCTTGGGGATAATACAATGTCCTCATAAAGGAGGTCCTCGTCCCATGTGACTGATGTGACCTATGAAGGAATTTAGAATTTCCCAACAAACTTCGTGGGGAAGAGGGTAGCATTGAATGAATAAATGCGAATTTTAAATTCACATGAGGAAGAGGTCAAGACTTAATCAAAGAAAGTACTTATGAAAGGTTGATTTGGAGGACATACCAAAGATGGTAAGAGGGTTAGATTAAGGTTGCGCAAAAAAATGATTAAGAAGATTAATGAAGGATTACAAACAAGTGGCCAAATATGGAGGATGTGACATTAATCCTGATTAAGGGTGTGCACATCCTAATCATGGATTAATTAAACTAATCTAGATTATAAGAAGATTATGGAGGATGTGACAAGGAGAGAGAAAAATGGAGGATTTAAAATTGATTTAAATTCAAAAAGCTAAATGACTAAAGTAAATAAATTGATGTATTTATTTAATTTAGAGAAGAAAGGGTAAAAGGTAAAGTATTTAATTATTAAATTAAATAATTTAGAAACCTTAGGCAAAAGGTGAAATATTAATAAATGGTTTAATAATTAATATCAATGAAATAGATGAATAAAGGAGACAAATTTGACGATATGGGAGTGGTCAAATTTGGATACCTATAGTTTCAATCCTTATAAAGACATCTTTAACCTACAAACCAATAATTATTTTCCTTTTTCAACAAAACCATCAAGTTGCCTCATATAAATCTCCTCATCAAGATTCCCATGTAAGAAAGTAGTTTTCACAAATATTTGCTCCATCTCAAAATCATAAGCAACAACAATAAAAATAATCTAATAGAAGTTAATTTAGTAACAGGAGAGAAGATTTCATTAAAGTCAACTCCCTCTCTCTGGGAGTAGCCCTTGGCTACTAATCTAGCCTTGTACCTTTCGAGATTACCATTTTCTCTAATTTAATTTTCAAAGATCCATTTACAACCAATGGCCTTTCTTCCTTTGGGAAAACTTTCAAGATCCCATGTGTCACAAGTATCCAAGGAAGCCATTTCCTCATGCATAGCTTGTGACCAAAGCTTGTTCTCATCTAAAGAAAAAACTTCCTTGTAAGAACTAGGTTCATTATTAGTACTCATCAAAGCAAAAATACAACAAAAATTAGGTGGGCTATACCTATCAATGGGATTTCATTGTCTTGTGGATCTTCTCAAAGAAGGTTCTTCTTGTTCCTCAATATTATCATTATGAGCATCTATCTTAGAATAACTTTGTGTACTCTCCTCATCCAATCCATCCAATTTTTCTTCAACATGTGCATCTTCATGCATCTCAATTTTTGTCTCAAAATGCACTATTCGAGAAGTATCCTTCTCTTTTGTTTGTTATTGTCCCGAATAAGCTCTAAATTCCCTGAAATTCACATCTCTAGATAAATAAATTTTTTGAGTTAAAGGATTCCAAAGCTTGTAACCTTTTACATTTTCACCATAACCTATGAATATGCATTTTTGTGCTTTTGGATCCAACTTAGACCGCTTTTCTTTAGGAACATAAACAAAATCCTCACAACCAAAGATCCTTAAATGTGCAACACTAGGTTTCCTACCTAACCACATTTCATAAGGAGTTTTATCTTCAATAGATGAACTAGGATATCTATTGATTAAATTACAAGTACTTACAACCCTGACCCAAAGGAACCAATATAGCTTAGCACTACTTAACATACTCCTAGCTCTTTCCATTAAGGTTCAATTTATCCTTTCTGCTACTCCATTTTGTTGAGGTGTATATGGAGTATTTTTTTGTCTCACAATTCTTACATGCTTACAATAATCATCAAATTTCCTAGAACAATATTCACCACCATTATTTGATCTCAACACTTTTATTTTATGATCTAATTGTTTTCTCAACCAAACCCTTAAATTATTTAAACTTATTGAACACATCAGATTTGTTGTGCATAAAATAGATCCAAGTGTATCTTGAGACATCATCAATAAATGTGACATTATATCTAGATTTTCCAATAGATTCAATATCCACAAGGCCCATAACATTTGAGTGAATAATCTCTAATAATCTTTTAGCTTTATTTGTTCTATTAGGAAATGAAGATCTAGATTGCTTTCCAAACACACAATGCTCACAAAAATCATTTTTTCCAATTTTATAATCAAGAATACCATCAACCAATCTCTTATTAAGAATGGTCCTAAGACCCTTTCCACCAATGTTGCCCAATCTATGGTGCCAAAACATACATGTATTTTCAGCTTCAATTACATTGGCTAATTTAATCAAAGTGGAGGTATCAAGCTTAAAAAAAGTCCCTTTCCGAGATCCTTTAGCCACCATCATATTCCCTTTCACCAATCTGAAACCACCTTTGTCAAATTTCACATGCATTCTAGAATAATTGAACTTAGAGACAAAAAGTATATTTCTAGCAAGTCTTGGAATATGTAAAACATCAATAAGGGTATTAACCCTACCATCACTGAAACACAACTTTACCTCTCCTTTTCCCATAATATTTGTAGTGCTATTATCTCCAAAGAGGACATTACCTCCATCATATGTAGTATACTTAGTGAACCACTCCTTGTTAGGAGTCATATGATAGGAGAAACCTGAATCAATAAGCCAAGAGTCATCACTAACAATATTAGATGTAATAATTAATGCATCATTACTGTCATATGAGGATTTCTTTGTAGAAGCATCATAACTCTTTTTATTGTTCTTACAATCCTTCTTTACATGTCCAAGTTTCCCACAATTCCAACACTTTACCTTACTCTTACCAAGGGTTTTAAACCGTCCTTTAGACTTACCCTTTCCTTTCTTGTCTACCTTAGATTCCTTTTCCTTAGGCCTACCTCTTACAAACAAGGAATCTTGGTATCTCATTTTATACTTCCTCCTCATCTCCTCTTATATGAGAGTAGGAATTATATTGTCCCTCTTAGGATCTGCACCATTACCAATGATAGCAACAATTAGATTTTCCCAAGAATTTGGTAAAGAACAAAGTAACAAAATGCATTTATCTTCATCTTCTAGCTTTACATCTACAGATGCTAACTGTCTCATAATCAAATTAAAATCATTTAAATTATGTGCAACAAAATCACCATCTTTCATCTTTAAAGAATATAACTGTCTTTTTAGATACAACTTATTAGTAAGACTTTTAGTTTGATAGATATCACCTATCCTCTTCCACAATTTGTATGTAGTAGTTTCATCTGAACATTCAAGAGAACAACATCATCAAGACATAATCTTATGGTCCCTCTCTCTTTCTTATCAAGCTTAGCCCAATCCTCATCTGACATTGTTGTAGATGTCTTTTTATCACTATAAACAACTAACCACTAATCTCTCTCTTCAAGGAGATCCTCCATTTTTAATTTCCACATCTCATAACTAGATCCATTGAATCTTTCAATATCTAAATGAGAATTAGAAGTCATTGTAACACACTTCTTTTACAAATCTACAATAATACAATAGTGAAAGCTCCCACTACAACAAAAAAAACTTCAAAATTTTAAGAGAAAGGAATCCCAAACTCTAACCAACCATTAGCTTTGATACCAAATGTTGAAAATTGAAGGTGAAATTGTAGCTTAAAATTTGTAATCCTATGAGACTGTAGATTAAATTAAGTACTCTTTTTCATAATTTCTTTGTGGGTGATTAATCTGATTAATTCAATTTTACCAATTATAGAAAGAGACAAAAGATTGTAGAATAATGAGACAAGAAGATAGAAGTGACACAACATATACGTGGAGAAACCCTTTCAAGAAAAAACTCCACCACTAGAATCAACAGTGCTTGTATTATTTAAGCTTTGAACAAGATTACAATAATATTGTATAAATTCTCGATTGGTATGCTTCCTTTGCCTTAAACTTGCTTCTTCACAACCTATAAATAAACTCTGATAGAACTCTCTTCAATTTACTGCAATTAATAGATAATTATGAACATTGTGAACTCCAAAGAGTTGAAAATTACAAGAGGATAAATCTCCTCACAAATATGTATGCCATTATTTTCTTCCATGAAAAATAAAGTCAAACCAAGTCGATCAATTTGGGCGTCCCAAACTGAAGACTTAATTGATCATTCGCTACAAAGATATCTTGTAAGCATCACCTCAAAGTTGGCACCCAAGAATGGGCCCCACTGAACTGAGCCTTGTAAATATCTTCTCATGCAAAGGTGTTAACTGAAAGATGTCAACTTGGGTGCCCAAGGTGGGTCCAAGTCAATCTAAGTTAATTGAAACATATCTCTTCACCATTCATGCAAATATCATGCATGATTGATTATCCCCACTTAATTGAAAGTATCAACCTATTATCTGTCATGCAACTAAAGTCATTAGTCATGCAACTAAAGTCAAATAAAATCAACTACATGCAACTAAAGATAACTGATCAAAATTGAATTGAATTGAATTGAATTGAACTGAACTAAATTGAAATGAACTGAATTGAATTGAAACTGAATTGAATTGAAACTGAACTGATAGTACCACTCCACACACATTGTAAATATCAATTCCTATTTTGTAGGAACATGACATGTATTACATGAGTTATCAATCCTCCAAACAGTTAACTGAAACAAGATGGGTTCCACCTTCCATGTGGGCTCCCATGTTCTCCTATTTTGTATGATATCTTCTTGGATGCCCTCACATGTTCCTATCATTTAGGAGTAACTACAATTGTCAATTTATATGTTCATTTCATTCACATTTAATCTCTTTCTAATCCTAGTGTTGGGGAACACTTTCCAAGGACTTAGGAGATACATGAAATATGTTTAGAATTGCAATTAAATGACATCCTATTCCCAACAGTTATGCTTTTTTGATTAAAAAATGCAGGCACAACAAATCAAAGAGCTATGACATTGATATTTCACAATTACATATATAAGATTTTGGAATATTATGTCAACGATATTCTAGCTAAATCTTTAACACGACAAGATAATGTGAATATACTTCATAAAATATTTGAAAGAATACGTAAGTATAAATGAGATTGAATCCAAAAACATGTGTCTTTGGTGTAGATAGTGGAAATATTTTAGGTTTTATAGTATCTCACAGAGGCATTAAGATGGACACGAAGAAAACTAATGCTATCATTAATATGCCATCCCCAAAAAACATATCTCAATTGCATACCTTATAAGGAAGGATTCACACTATTTATCATTTTGTAGAATCCTTGGTGGATAGGACCCTCCCCTTTATGCAACTCCTTAAGAAAGGCTCCCAATTTAATTGGAACAAGAATTGTAAGTAAGAATTTGAAAATTTAAAGGAATACTTAGCTTCTCCTCCTATTTTAGAACCCACCATGCAAGAAAGACCATTTATCCTTTATACAACAACATCAACCCATGCTCTAGCAATATGATTGCCTCAACAAGATGATAATGGTAAAGAACATCTTGTTTATTACATTAGCCGAACTTTGATTGATTATGAAACATGATATACAATGATAGAAAAAAAATGTTTGGCTCTTGTATTTGCTACTAGTAAATTATGACATTACTTATTAAATGTGGAAATTCATGTGATGAAAAAGTTTGATCCTTAAAAAAAACATTTTGCTAAAATTTATTTATTGGGACGTTTAGCTAAATGGGTTATGTTGTTAACTGAGTTTGATCGTATGAAAAAGTTTGATCCCTTAAAACAGATTTTTGTTAAAATTTATTTATTAGGACATTTAGCTAAATGGGTTATGTTGTTAACTGAGTTTGATCATAAATTTGTCTCTCAAAAGGAACTTAAAGGACAAGCCTTAACCAACCATTTAGTTGATGCTCCTTCTCCCTTAGTGTTACCTAATACATACTCATTCCCTGATGAAAGTGTGTTGACAGTCAAAAAAGAAACATGGGAATTGTATTTTGATGGTTCTAAGTGTTCAACTAGCTCCAAAGGTGGGGTTATAATAATTCCTCCTTCAAGAAATCCTATTCTCTTATCCTATCGATTAAATTTACTATGTACAAATAACACTCTAGAGTATGAAGCTTTAATTGTTGGTATACGTGCAACATTAGCCTTAGGTGTTCAACACATTTCTATATTTGGTGATTTTCAATTAGTCATTAAATAAATAAATGGTTCATATCAAGAAAAAAATGATAAACTCATTCGATACAAAGACCTCACGATGACATTATTAGATAAATTTAAATCATATACCATTGACAATATACCACGAAAGCATAATTGGCTTGCATATGCAATGGAAAGTGTTGCTTCCCTTGTATCTCTTGAAGATCCTTTTGTTGATTTCATATTTACAATACAAATGATCCTACAACCATCAATAGATGAAAAAGTTAAAGAAGTGTTATTAACAAATGTCAAAAAATCTAGTGAATGGTACACAACAATATCCAATTACTTAAAAGAAGGTACCTTTCTTGAGCCTACAACTAAGAAAACTCAAGCTCGTTTTCAAAAACTTGCATCTAAATATATAATTCTAGTGAACATTCTATATAGATGATCATTTGATGGTCTCTTGCTTAGATGTATTAAACAATATAAAATCCCTATAGCCCTTGAAGAAGCTCATGCAGGTGCTTGTGGAGGTCATTTTGGAGGAATATTGTTAGTTCAAAAATTAATCTGCATAGGATATGATTGGAGACATATGGAAAAAGATTATTTTGCTCATGTTAAGAAATGCCATAAATGTCAAGAACACAACAATTTGATTCATGCTCCCACTTTCAATCTTCATGCCCAAGTTCCTATTTGGCCATTCTCGGTTTGGGGTTTGGATCTTATTGGAAAATATCACCACCATCCTCCATTTGACATACATTTATAATTACTGCAACAAATTATTTTACAAAGTGGGTAAAATTTATCCCTTTTCGTTCCACAACAGTTGATGCAATATGTCGTTTTATATTGGAACACATTATTGCTTGCTTTGGTCTTCCTTCCGCATTAGTTTCACATAATGGAACTCTATTTAAGAACAATGGCGTGAATAAATTCTTGGAAACATTTCATATTCGACATCACTTTTCTAAACCATATTACCCACAATCGAATGGTCAAGTAGAATAAATTAAAGAAACTCTTAAACAAATCCTAAGGTAAATAGTAAATAAGCATAATAAAGATTGGCACACTAAGTTAACTTATGCATTGTGGGCCTACCATACAAGTATTAGAACATCTACAAGAAACACTCCCTACAACCTTGTTTATGGTGTCGAAGCAATAATTCCCTTAGAAATTCCTTCAGTGAGAATTTCTTTCAGGGGCTTATTGATAATAATACCTACAAAGAGCAATGATTGCATTAGCTTGAAATGCTTGCTTAACAACAAATTAACGCTCTCAAGCATCTCCAAGCTTCTTCTAAATAAATTCAATGTAATTATAATGATCATGTCATTCCTTGTATGTTTAATAAAGATGACTTGGTGTTATATGAGAATCAACATAATGTTAATGCTGCTTCAAATGAAAAAAGAAAGTTCAAACCTAATTGGTTAGGACCTTATATAATTGATAAAAGTTATGGGTCTAGAGCATACACATTAACAAAAATGGATGGTACACCTCTAAAAGAGCCTATCAATGTCACACATTTACATTGGTTCTACACTTAACATATTCTTTGAAAAGTATGTTTATTAAAGAAGTGTTGTTAGATTAAGTAGATAGTGTTCTATTTTATCTTGCATTACTTTTTTTTTTGATAGACAGATCTTTGTGTGTCTTATATTATAGAATAATTTTTCAATAGATTTGAATTATTAATTTAGTTTGCATACTATTAAAATTAATTTAATGTGTTGTGTTAGATTAGATCCTTATATGCATTTAGTGTTCTAGAAGTCAGATCATAAGTGCATTTAATTTAACATACGCACTTAATTTAACATAACATACTCAATCACAACGTACTGTCTAATAGAAACTAAAAGCGTTTTAATTAGATCACATAAACATTAGATCATGGAGACATTTATTAAATATTCTATAGATTATTTAATAAATCACATCGACATCTAATTTGGCATAAGTTCATAAAAAAAAAAATGAATGCCCATAAATTATGCATAAAAAGTTCAAGTACATATAATAAAAAATATAATGCTTGTAGGGCCTATGACTGCTAGACCCTTCAGGGCTTGGTGGTGGCATTTATTGAGATATAGTAGAATATGATCATGATCTATTCAAGGATTCACGTAGGCCCCACACCTCTCCAATCATCCCAACCTCTCGTATATGTCTCTCGATGCACTCCCACTCTATGCTATCTCTATTTGCTACACCCTAGTAAGCTCCTCCAATAGCCTCAAGATTTCTACTCATAGAGCAGTCTCCATCTTGTTGTCAACTAGATCTCGAGAGGCTTGAAGCTCTTCGTATGTTGCATGTAGTGTTGAAAGCTCTACTAGAGCTTAATCAACATGTTTGGTGGCACTCTCATATGTGGCCCTCAACCTCGCAACTGGATCAAAGTGATCTACATGTTGTCCCATAGAAGGTGGGGGCATGTACTCTAAAGGTATATCATCATCTGTGGAAAATGGAGGCACCATCTCTATGGTCACTCACTGGTGGAGCTCACACCACTATTGTGTGGACCCTCTAAGATAGAAATTATAAAATATATTAGTACACATCATGATATATATAAATCATATACATAAATTAAAATCATAATGAAAGAATAAATATCACATCATCACCAAGATCTCTAGCCTACTAGTTGGGGTATAACTGTGTAACAATGGTCCCCTCCTGTGTAGGAAGTGTTGATGGCCCACTATCACTGGCCTCCCCATCCTCATGAGTGTGGATCCTTGTTACGTCTGTTCCACGTGCTCTAGTGACTCAAGTAGGAGGTGAATCTCTCCTCTCAAGGGAAGCTGGGGCCTCATCAGTGTCATTAGTATCATCACTCAATGACTAGGTATCCTCTTCCTCATCAAGGAATATATTTGGTACTATTTCATCATCAACTATATCCCTGCCGACCTCCTCATCATCCCTATCATCTCTACGCCCAATAAGAGGTCACACATGGCTTGCATGGTGATGTCTAGGAAATACATGGGATGGTTGTGCTCCAACCCACCACTGGTCATAGGCTAGTGTGGTGCCTACGTCATCAACATCACAGATTGGGGGAATGTTGTGGTCCTTGTCCTTTGAGTCACTAATGTAAACATCCTCAATGGAAAGACAACGACTGTCTCTAGGTCTAGGGGCTCTCTGTGCTAATTGTAGGAACCTAGGTCGAGCCCTCGGTGGAACTTGAACCTATCCAAATTAGTGCATAAGATGATTATAGTAGAATGGTATCACTATGTAGTCATGTCACCCTAGTACAAACCAATCCTATTGTAGTCTGAATAGATCATGTCTCTCATTTTCCCATTGTGGTATCCTAAGATATGGTCTCCATGAAATATCACCCTCATCTAATCGATCAAATCTAACATGCTAGTGTAGCAAATTACCCTCCTGCCATGCCCACCTCAGTGAATAACTTTAGGCCCATGGGTAGCCCATGGTCACTATGAGAGAATATCATGTGGGTCTACTGCATGTGATATGCTCAAAGCACTAAAACTGTAAGAGTGTACAATGCATTATGCTATCCAACTCCTGGTAAACAAATCACCCTAGATCATAATACAAATGTGCCAACATATTGCGACCCCAGGCGTAGATAGTCCTATGCTGCTCCATGTCTTGAACAATGCGAACTAGTCCTCCATATAAGTGAGAACCTCATCCATCAAGAAGAAATGTGAGTGCTATAGTAATGATCATAATGTTTCAGAGTAGTGGTGTCTATGTGTGTAGTATCCATCTGAGCTCAACGTGATGTCTGACACTCAAATCTCAGATGGGGTGCCCTAGACAGTACATGATATCAGCATGCATCTCCTCATATGTTTGCTTATCGGCCGAGTGCATAACCTCACCCTAGGTTGGTAGCCGCAGGATGCGGTGTATGTCCTCTAAGGTAACAATCATCTCCTCGGTAGGAAGATGAAAGGTAAATGTGTTAGCATCCCATCTCTCTACCAGGGCCATCAAAATAACATCATGATATCTCATCAGTGGCATGGAATATACCCAAAATAGTCTTGTATCCTGTAGAATACTAATCTCCTTCTCTGATAGTCATGTGATGAGTTCTTAGAGGAAACAAAATTGTTTGCCTCTAAGATGTTGCCAGGATTGAGGAGGGATCTAATTAATAAAATAAGAAAATTAAATCCTAAAATATTCATTAAATAATTAAAAAGTATGCTAAAGTTGATCTAGGACACCTTACAACCAACTTGGACATATGGGCCATTTTTGGACAGGGTTTCTTGAACACTTTAGCCATTTGTTGACACTTTGCAACCAAGATGGATGCTTTGGGACTTTATTTTCTAAGGTCCCAAAAATTCTAAAATAAATACACAAAAAATACTATAAAAGCACGAAAGCGAAGAAAAAGAAGACAAGAATCCACTTATCGTATGTCGAATTACGCCTTGTGCCACCTCGTCATGAAGAATTTCAAGTATGGGAGGCCTGTAAGTTTTTTTTCTCGACATCATAAATCACTCTACACCAAGGTAAATTACAAAGAGGTAAATGTCAAAATGATAGGGAAAGGTGTCATTTTCATTCACATATACCTAATTTCATTAAAAGATGCATATTTTACTTTAGGTGTATTTCATTCAAATCAACATATTGGGGGCTAGTGAACTCCATTTTCAATATCATTTGTTGCATTGGATTTGTAATTTTGCACCTGATCTAATCCAATGTCTATCACTATGTGGTATTGTACTTTAAATATCATATGATAAGACTTAAGTAATTTGATGTGGTTTCATGGCTACCCTGATTCCACCTCTGTAAAGCAAGAAGAATCAGAGGGGTCATACATCTACCCTCAAATTCAATTCTCTATAGAAGTTTGATAAGAAGATTTTTGAATGACTAATGAGTCTGTGTTGCAGGATGCGATTCCTAACATTGTGGTTTTGCAGATAACTATAGTGGGGGCTTCATTCTCCCTAATGAATCCATATGAGTATCATTTTATAAAGATTATTGCTACAATTCCTTTAGCTTGCATATGCACATAGTGTCATATGGTCGCTAAAGTGGGGGCTAAATGTAGTGTAGAAAATTGTACCCCTTTGAAGGAGAAAGCACAATTTCACACTTATTTGGACCTATTTTAGCGACCTTTCATTTATGCATTTTTAAAACTTTATTTTTGGGCCCCTAATACCCTTTATTAGGTATCCTAGGGCCTATTTTATTTATTTCCCAACACCACAACCCGCATTGAATAAATGTTATTGATTAAATTATTGCTATTTTTCTTCATTTCAAAAACATAAAAAACAAAAAAAAATGAAAGGAACACCAAACTAAATAGCAAGCTTATCCCAATCCTCCTTGAGGAAATTAAAAATGTCATAGCTATAAGAGCTTGTGTTAGCACCTTTAGAATTTTCATGATTTTTTTTTTGATCCTTTAATAACACAAAACTGAGGGTGGTCATCGAGTGGTAGATGGCCTTCAAAATGAAGTAGGAAAGAGCCCTCAAATTTCTTTCTAGACCATCCAACCGAGTCATCAAAGCAGTAACACAATGAGGTCAGTGATGGGACCCTCTAGTCTATGAGATCTCTGAACACTAAGGCTCAGACTATCAAATTAATTAATTAAATTTGACTCCCTTTTTCCCTCTTTCTTTTTAGTAGTCTTAGTGTTTTCCTCTTCCTTGTCTTCAAAAATGGCCTCTTCAAAATAGAATTTGATCATGGGCTTTTACTTCTTACAATCAGGGTTTTTAGGTTCATTGCTAGCCCTTTTCTTGGAACCTTTACAAGGGTTGATCTTAAGATCATAGAGACTAACAATACAAAAAAAATGGTTAGATGTTCTAGGGGTTTTAAGGGGCTTAGTTTGTAGATTAGGGGGTTTGGACTCAATCTTGGGGGTTAATTTCTAGGTAATTTTTTTATTTCCCTTTAGAGGGAGGTGTTTCAGACTTATCAAAACGATATTTTAGAGGATCCTTAAAAGGCAAGCTTTTTGATAGGTCGTCGTTAGGTCCTATCTTTTTAGTTGAAAAATAAATTAACATATTGACCATGTAGTGTTCAAAGGCTATATGAAATAGAAGGAATCTTGACTATCTCTCTCTCGAGTTTTCTAAATGTTGGAATAACTGAAAATGAAACTCTAAACTAAGAGGCCACTAAACTAGAAAGCAAGAAACCATTTATCTAGAAAGCTTGAAATAACTAAACTAGAAAGCAAGAAATTATGAACCTAAAAATCATAACAATTAAACAAGAAAGCATGGAAATGATTAAACTAAGAAGTGTGTAAATTTATAAAGAAGCAAAGCTTGTAAAGAAACTATGAAACATTTAACTAACAAAAGATAACAATCTTAACAACTAACTAAAAACAACTTAATAGTTTGAAACTAACAGATAAAGGTAGGTACTTTGGAACTTTAGACAATAGAACTTAAATACTATAGACTTAACTACAACTTGTAGGAATAGTCTTAATAGAACCACACACATAAAAAATAAAATTTACTCCCAATTATCATCTACTAAATGAAAGCAATAGAATTAAAAGCAAGGTACTTATCTATCTAATCTATGATCCCTCAAGTGGCCAGCTCTCGGGTGCATCTATGCATAACTCAAATCACATACATTGGTAAATCTAAATTACTTCATCCAAAATAATTCCATTCACATTACTCAACAACTCCAAAGGTGACGGGAAAAACTCATTTTATTCATATTAAGAGTATAGTTTAGCAAACATAGTAACAACATAACAATATTCTTCTGTATATCATTACTTTCAACACTTACATATTTATATAAGAACAACTAACAAAAATCCTATATTTCAATTGGTGAAGATTACCACTGACAAAGTCTTCAACTACTTTTAACAAACTAACAGACTTTAAAGTCCATGAAATAAAACATTAGAAGGCTCGAGACAAGCCATAAATTATTTAAATTGAAATAACCAAATCTATAAAAAATCGGTTCATCATGCATTCTCCTAAACTTCCGGTGCACATTCTTCTAATGCCCATCTTCAACCATGTTGAGGTTTGCATTGAATTCCTTTGACTGGCATGATAACTGATTAGGGTAATTAACCTGTTCAATGATTAAAAACTAAACCATTAAGTCAGTGCAAGTTAGCTTATTTCAATTAATTTCAAGAAATAAAGATTGTACTCTTTTTCACAAAAAGAAAGCAATTACTTATCCTAAATACAATTAATTGGCAGGGTAAGGATGGTTGGAAGATGTGAGATAAAGTATTTAAGTTATCAGATTGATGAGGTTATTTTTACCTCATCACTTTCAAGTGAGGGTTCTTCAACAAGACAAGCCCTAATGGGCTTTGAAGGGTGGAGGGGCAAGTGAAAATGATAGAGCCCAAGGATAAACCCTTGGTGGAGTAGGATAGGTTGCTTATTAGGATTTTTGGCTACCACATCTAGGGCTTCCTTTATCGACACTTCCAAAGAAGAAAGCAAATAAAAGGGGAAAATAATGGTTGCCTTGTTCCTAAAATGATTTAGTAGAGGAAGGTGGTAGAAATAATAACACTCTAAACACTCTTGTAGTATAATGTATTTCATCAACATAAAATATACCTTATCCTAAGGTTGAGGTAGATTTTCCTAGCATAGCCTGCATGTAACTTGATAAAATTTTTTACCCTTCTTGAAGAACATATTCATATTTTTCATATATGACACATTTCTATGTCTTTTAAGTTTTTAGCCACTGCAATGTAAACTTGTCACTTGGGAAATAAATTTTTCGCTTACCTCAAAAGACATGCTTCCCATTTAACCTTCCTTTTATTCCAAGCACTCGCAAATTGTATAGACATATTTTCATCATGCCCTTTGAGGCTATCCAAGAATGGAGCTAAACCACCTTCAACATTGATGTGCCAAAGTTGTGGGTCATTCTTGAACTCATCACAAGATGCAAGCTCCATCCCCACTCTATCACCTCCTATAATGCAGGTATTTCTCGAGTGGCTGTATTATAAACAATTGTAGAAAATGTCACCAATTCTGGGAGTCGGGCAAAGAAAACTAGTAGAGTTTCTCAAAATGAGAAAGAGTTTTCTAGAACCATGATTTATTATCATAAGTAAAGACAATTGAAAGATCATTAATTGATAAAGCATGCCCAAGATAAGGGGAATCCTCAGGAAAATGAAAAACATCAACTTGTTTACCAACCATTTCCTTTTTAAATCATCTTTATACGAGCTAGTAAAACCACTTGTGCCATTAATCCTTTTCTAGTGACTGAAGGGACTAGATTTAAAAAACACATTAGATATATAAATAAGCATCTTCATAATAGGCAAGTTCCAATTCATGGGAAATCTATTCTTCTACTTCATATCCTAATCAATGATGACATGGGCCATGACAAATATATTAGCCATTACCACCTCATCATTCTAATTCCATGAGGTCACCATCATTACACACTGATTATGAGCTATCATGAGCAACCATAAGATTGAATAAAAACCCTTATTTTTTATTCCACCCAAATCCCTTCGCATCAAACTTAAATATTTATCCCATAAGCACCAAAGACCAAAAGGAAGGGCTTTTAACCGATTGTTAAAACACATATTATATATAAATATATATTCAAAAACTTTATAATTATTATAGGTCCTTGTCATTGGGAATGTTACTATTAAGCTTCTCTTCCAAAATAAGTTTTCTAACATTCTCCAAGAGACTTAAATTATTTGTCCAAAATCTAATGGAGTCTAGATTTATTCCCAAATTGGACATAGCATTGGCCACACTATTATATTCTATATAGATATAGGATAGGAAATAGACATAAAAAACCAACAGGGTAAAAGTACAAAGTTGTGTCACACTTTTGACCAACTTATCAACACAAGTGAATTCAATTATTTCTAATTTAAAATAAATTTTGATCTAACATACGATCAGAGCTAGATTCATCGTAGCTAATTTAGATATGAACACAAAATTTCTAAATAAAGTGTTCAGTAAGTGCATATATAGTACCACTTCGAGACCATTTTAGTAAAAAATAAAATTATTCAAAAAACTTGATGTTTCAACAACTACTACTTGTGTAAATAATTATTTTAAATAATATCAAAATACTCTTTTGTAGATAAATACGTGTAATTTTCAAATATATATGTTTTAGTAGTTTAATTATATTTATATTTTATATATTTTTTTTACTAAAAGTAGGTTATCAACACCAAAACATAAGGTTGATTATCTTGTCAAAAGAAAAATACCAAAATTTATTTTAAAAAATATGGTGTAGTAGATAAAAGAATATATTTCAAGATTGTATAATTTTTTTCTATTGTGGATAAAAAAATTGAGAGAAAAGGTGGCATCCCATAAAAATTGTTGTGTTTCAAAATGCACCCATTTTAATATTTATTTAAAAAATGTATGAATCAAAATTGAGAAAAAATAAATCCATTCACTGAAGTTTTAACTTATAATACACAATTTTTTTTTTAATAAAACAAATTATTATATATAGAGTGACATCATGTTTAACTTCATTTTTCAAAATTTTATCAAAAACTAAATTATAGTGTCCATTTCATAAAAAATATATATTCAAATAATTAAAAAAAAAAAAAACATAAAATACACTAAAAACTAAACATCTTATTAGTTTACATCATTTCAAAATTCAAAACATATATGTCACTTTTTAGTGATCAAGTTAAAAATTTGGATTAGTGTTGGTTGATTCCTATATAAAAGTGTGACACAACTTTGTGCTTTTACCCAACAAAAGTTTTTGGATATCAATAATAATGTCGTTGATAGTCCAACCCATCTTCACCTTTCCCTTCATAACATCTATGACAAATTTGGAGTCACTTTCAACCTGTAACTTTCTTATCCCTAGTGAGAGGGAAATTTTGAACCCTGACAACATAGCCATTGTTTTATCCATGCTACAAGATTTATCCTCCAATCCCCCAGAGAATCCATCAATAACATCTTCATTCGTGTTCTGGAGAATACCACCACCACTAGCCAATCTTGGGTTTCCTTTAGCAACCACATCGAAGTTGAGCTTTCCCCAATCTAGAGGAGGGTTTCCATTTGGTATTATTATAAGCTAAATATTTGGAATTATCAAATCTATTAGGGTCCAAGTGTAGCCCCCATATATTACCAACATTGGACTACATAGTAGGAGGGAAACTCATAATTTTCTAGTTGCAAAAATAAACTGTTGGCAAAACAAGGACATACAACTAAGAGGGGGGGTGAATTAGTTGTCTCAGAATATTTGAACTTTTCAAACTTTACTTAACTTAATCTTAGATCTGATGAATGAACAATAAACCATGAACAATCAACACATCGGAAGCACAAAGAACAATAAGATTTTTAGGTGGAAACCCTATTAGGGGAAAAACCACAATGGATGTTAGTCCATAATATTATACCCTGTTAAAAGTATAATGAAAAATAATAGGAATGCACATGCATTTAGGCACACTGCCCAGAGCTCACTACTCGAATACAAAAAGGCTCACTGTCCAACAATATAAAGCAATTCAGATTATATCCGCAGGGTATGAATTGAGAAAATAGCTTATGCAAAAGCCTGATTATAGTTCCAGTTAAACACAAAAACACTCCTTCACACTTTTCTCAAACTTCTTCACACTATGCTCTTCAATCAAATGAATAGATCAATATTCACACACTTTCTCTTCTTTGGCTCTTCCTCACTTTTCCACACACTAACTTCGCACAAACAACCATTCTTATATATCCACAACCTGGATTTACATAAACAACTTCGTCGGCCAAAAATATAAAACAAGTTTACAATGTCGGCCCCAATTTACAAAAAAAAATTTCAATCCAAATCAAACACCATTGACTAATATTATGATGTGACCTAAAACAATATCCTCGAGCTCACCAAACATTCAAATTTAAATCTTCAAGGATCCGCAACACATTGCAACCATTATGTTGACCAAGATCATGAAAACCCGAACACACACGAGAAAAATATTCGACCACAAGCACACCAAACAATGTAGACGTACAAAAAGGATAAAGAATGATTTAGAAGCATCCAAAAGCAACAAGAACTAACAAATAAATATCCACAACAACAAAAATTACTAGGATCACATAAACTTCAATCAGGAGTACTGACAAAAACCACAAAAAAATGTTAGAACACAATTGTTCATAACATGATCAAAACTTCACACAAACCTGTGAAACTTCTGGTAGATGATCTAGATACTCACAAAAATAAACCCTTTGGTCCACAACAACTGATCTACAACGTACAGAACAAAACACCTTGACCTACACTCTTCCACTAACAACCTACAATTCTTCCTTCAACAATTTTCTCAATATCTTCGACATATACAATCTTCAATACAACAGTGCTAATAGTGTTGACATCAATGACAACCACATATCAACAACACAACCACAACATCCAATAATCTCCCCCTTTGGCATTGATGGCAACACATGATGTGAAAAATACCATCAACACAACTACACTTGCTCTCCCTTAGGTTCTAACTCTTTTCCTCAATTACTCTTCTCCTCCTGAAAATATTTTTCACATTGGTCTTCTCCCCCTTTGACATCAATGAAAAAGATGAGCATTATCTTCCCACAAAAAAGCTCTGAACCACATATTTGCACATCTGACTACTCTCCTTGAGTAGCAGCCATAGAAACATCAATCTAGATCAGGAAATATCTATGAAGCACATAGATTGATGCAGGTAAATGCATCTTTTAGTTCATATAAGGAGGGGTAATCACCCTTAACATCCCTTTGAGATACTTAAAAGTATCCTTTGGCAACGACTTGGTGAAAATGTCCTTCTTGTTCTTTGGTGAGGCACATACTCGGTTGACTTCTCTCATTCGCACCACTCAAGAGTGAAACTTGATTGATATATGCTTGCTCTTAGAGTGTAGCACCAGATTCTTTGATATGTTGATTGCAATTGAGTTGTCATAATATGTGGCAATAGGTTCATCATATACTACTCTGATATCTTTCAACATCTATTTCATCCACAACACTTGAGTATAGTTATTTGCAACAACAATATACTCTTCCTCAACAGTAGATAGAGAAATGGAATTATGCTTTTTACTCAACCAAGACACCAACTTCTTCCCTAGGAAGAAGGCACCACCACTAGTACTCTTCTTGTCATCTACATCTCCTACCCAATCCACATCAGTATATGCATTCAAAGTAAGATCATCATCCTTAGGATACCAAAGCCTAAAGTCAACTGTTCCTTTCAAATATCTGAAGATTCTCTTTACAGAAATCACATGGGACTCTTTTGGATCAGCTTGAAATCTAGCAACCAGCATACATACAACATTCATATTATGTAGTGGTCTAAGTTGAAGTAATCAACCAATCATTGACCTATATCTTGTTTGATTTTCCTTAGGAGAATCATCATTCTGTGTTAACTTGCATCTAGTTACCATGGGAGTACCAATAGGATTTGAGTCTTCCATGCCAAACTTCTTCAACAACTCTTTCACATATTTAGATTGAGATATGAAAATTCCATTGTCTAATTGAGTAACTTGTAATCCCAGAAAGAACTTCATCTCTCCAATCATACTCATTTCAAATTCACTCTTCATTTCATCAACAAACTTCATACATAGGTTATCATCTCCTCCAAAAATATTGTCATCAACAAAGACCTCAATAATCAACTCTTTGTCATGATCCAATTTGAAATATAATTTGTTGTTAGCAGTACCTTTATTGAATCCAAGATTTAGTAAATATTTATCTAGTCTAGCATACTAGGCTCTGGGGGCTTGCTTGAGTGCATATAGAGATTTCTTTAATCAACAAACCATGTCTTCAATGCTAGTCAGTTGAAATCCATCCGGCTATTCAACATATACCTCTTCTTCTAGCTCACCATTCAGAAAAGTTGACTTCACATCCATTTGATAGACTTTATAGTTCTTATATGCAGAATAAGAAAGAAATAGTCTTCCAACTTCAATTCTGGCAATAGGGGCAAAGGTTTCTTCAAAATTGATACCTTCCATTTATGAATACCCTTTACATACCAGTCTTGCTTTATTTTGGACCACTTCACCTTATTCATTCAGCTTATTCCAAAAGACCCATTTAGTACCAATCACATTTTTATGTTTAGGTCTAGGAACAAGTATCCATGTATCATTATTTTCAATCTGCATCAGTTCTTCCGTCATAGCTTCCATCCAGTGTTCATCATTGCAAGCTTCATTGACATCTTTAGGCTCAATCTTGGAAATCAGGCAATACTCTTCTGCAATCTTTCTTCTAGTTTTCACACCTTTATTCTTGTCTCCTATAATTTGATTTTCAGAATGATTTAGCTTTACATACCTTGGAACCTTAGGACTTTCTCAAACTTCTAGTTCTTCTGTTCTTTCTTTTGCACTTGCACTTGTCATTGCTTCCTGACTACCCAGATTTACTGAAACAAATGGAAGTTGTTTTACCAGAACATATGGAACAATTTGAAGTTGATTCTGTGTTTGAGCATTTTTCCCTTTGTTTGTACTATCTTCTTGGTCATCTGAATCATATCCACAGTATCTGGATGGTTTAGCAGAGTCCTCATCAACTCTGAAATTTGCACTCTCAACCATATTTCTTAATCTTCTGTTATAGCGCTGGTAGGCCTTGATTTTAGTAGAGTAACCTAGAAAGATTCCTTCATTGCTTCTTGCATCAAACTTGCCTTTGTCCTCATCTCTCTTGATGTAGCATTTTCTTCCAAGATCTTGAAATACTTAGCAATGAGTATAACCAAACCATAGTTCAAAGGAGTCTTACCAAATTACCACTTACATTTACAGTTTAAAAGTGTATTAAGCGTTAACTACAACTTCCTCAATGGATGTGAGACACGTTTCTTCAATCATCATTTTCTGGCAGCATCCAGAATTGCGTGAATTCTCTTTATCCATTACGTTGGGGGTTGGAGTGAATGGTGTCTTATGATTGCATCTCTTCATAGAAGGTGAACTTTCAGTGAACTCACCACCCTCTGTTTGACCTTAAGCATTTTATTTTCAGACCTTTCTCATTTTCTACCATAGTTTTGAAACTTTTGAACTTTTCTAATGCTTCACATTTTTCTTTTAAGAAAGAAACCCATATCATTTTAGAGTAATCATCAATGTAACAAAGAAATTACTGCTTCTCCATGAAGACTTGACTCTGGAGGTTCACATGTAGATCAATGTGTACCGACTCGGTATTATTCCATTAGAATGATGTTGTTTGCTCCGAAGAAAATCTAGTCTGTTTTTCCCATCTAACATTCAGCAGAAAATTGTGTTAGCAGGGTTTTACTAGCTTAGGTAGATCTCTTACTGCTTGAGTGGAGCTTACTTTAACAATGTTGTCAAAGTTCACATGACACAGCCTCCTATGCCATAACTAGCTTTCATCTACTTGAGCAATTAAACAACTTTCACTAGCAGCATTCAGGCAAAAAATATTACCTTTTGTCTTTTTTCCCCAAGCAATTACATTTCCAAAACTTCCAAGTATCCTGCATCTTCCGCGCGAACCTTCAAAGATCATATCTTACCAAACCATCACCGTCAACACTCAACAAATTGTGCTTTAAGCCTTCAACATAAAATCATCGGTGTACTTACCCGCCAAGACCAAAATAGATCTCGCCCTGCGAATCACTGGCATTGTTATCTCCAAATATTACAACCTTTGTCACTTCTCTAGACTTACCGATTTTGGCACGTCACTGTCTCGTATGATGTGAGCGTCATTTTGTCAATAACCCACTCATCCTTTTCTTCAATTAGGGTTGCAGAGCTTTCTCAACTTTGCCAGATTCAATAATATATAAGACCTGTTATCCTGATAGCAAGGAACACCCATTCAAATGTCCATTCCATTTTCTTTATCAAGCTCTTCATCAGCCATCGCTAACGCAGTAACATTTCTTTTTGGAAATCTAGATTTGTTGACAGTCCCTGGAATCTTCGGGACACCTTGATGCAAATGGCTATTTGTGAAAATTGTGGTATTCATATGCCCACCTTGTCTCACTTCTTTTCACAATTAGTGCTTCAATACTTCTCTTTTCTTCATCTTCAAAATTTGTTCATCTCTTCCTCATACTTAAATGATTTTCTAGAACTCTCTCCTAAATCATATCTTTGCTTGTTTCTTTTGAATACAAAAGCCTTAAATGCAAATTCATTCTTAGGGGTAGAATCACCAAGTTCACTCAACTCAAAGGCAACAAGTTTTCAATTAGTGTATCCTTGTCATTTATTCTGATGCGAATTCTTCTTCGCATGAGCCTTTTCTTTTGTGGGAGGGGAGAAATGATCTAAGTACTTTACTTCAGTTATTCCTCTTCGGTACCACCGACTAATACCATCCTGAGTTCATTTGTCTTTATGTAAAAATATTTTCATCTTCACCCATTTCAATTTTCATACTTTCCTTTCGACCTTCTGTAACAGCCATCTTCACATGCATCTCCTTCATTTACATTTTCTGGCTTGTCCAAATCTCATGAGTTGTCTTCAGACCTATCACATTTTTCATTTCTGAATCTATCAAAGCACTCAATAAAACTTCAATAGCCATGATATTATTCTCAACTTCTTTAATCTCATTAGTAGTGGAAGGACCATTCTGAGGAATAACATATGGATTCTTTGTAATCTTCCAGTAGGGTTCACCATTACACCTCAAATGACACTCCATCTTAGCTTTTCACAATGAGTAGTTTGTTCCATCAAATCTAGGCGTCACGTATATATGATGCCATCCTGCGGATCAGCTCAAGCACCCCAAACTTCTTCTTCAAGGAACTGGCGTGATACCAATTTTTGGAAAAACAAGGACAAACAAGCCGAGAGGTGAATCTCTTGTCTGAATATTGAAATTTCCAAACTGGCTTAATAGAATCGATGAATGAACAATAAAAGCCATGAACAATCCTTTATGAGAGAAACTCACAAAGACACCAATATTTTCGTTAGAGTGGTGAGGAAAACCACGATGGATGGTAGTCCACAATATTATACCCTGTTAAAAGTATAAAGAAGAATAATGAGAATGCACATGCATTCAAGCACATTTTCTAGAGCTCACTGCTCAAATACAAGAAGGCTCACTTCCCAAAGAAGACACACTGTCTTACAACAATTCAGATTAGATTTTTAGGGTATGAATTGAGAAAATAGCTTCTACAAAAGCCTGATTACAATTCCGGTTAAGCACATAAACACTCCTTCACACTTCACTCAAACTTCTTCACACTCTTCAATCAAATGAATAGATCAATATTGGCACACTTTCTCTTCTCTGGCTCTTCCTCACTTTCCCACACACTAACTTCACACAAAAAACCATTCTTATATATCTGCAACCTAGATTTACATCAGCAACTTCATCGACCAAAAATATAAAACAAGTTTACAATCTCAGCCCAAATTTACAAATAAATTTTTCAATCTGAATCAAACAACATTAGCTAATATTGTAGTGTGACCTAAAAAATATGAGCATGCCAAACATTCAAATTTAAATGCTAAAGTTTACAACACATTACAACCATCATAGATAATAACATGAAAACTAGAGACCTTGCCTACGAGGAAAATCTTGACCGACACACCAAACCATACGAACATACAACAAGGATAAAAGTGATCTAGAAGCAGCATCAAAGCAACAGAACTAACAATATCCACATAGATGAAATTACCGAGGATCTGTAAAATTCAATGTCCAGTCTTGGAAGGCAAACCATGAAAAAATTGTTAGAACATGGCTGTTCATATGCGATCAAAAACACCTGGGACATCACAAATTTTTGATAGATATTGATGATCAGATACTCAAAAAAAAAAAACCTTTAGTCCAAAAAATTGATCTACAACATACAAAACAAACTACCTTCTCTTGACCTATAACGTTCCTTTGGAAACCTATAATTCTTCTTCCTTCAATAATTTTCTCAATATCTCGACATGGTCTTCAATACGTGGTATAATAGTGTTGACATCAATGACAACCACATATTAGAAACACAACCACAACATCCAACTGAAACATTTTCCACTAATAAACTAGAGCAAGACCCAAACACCTCTTTAGCAATTTTTTCAGAATTACAAAATATTTTATTATTCCTTTCTTTCCAAATACTCCAACAAATATTGGGTGGGATTTGTCTCCATAACTCCTTAATTAGGGGGTGAGCATAAGGACATGTCCAATTCTCAATAAGACCCTTTAGGTTTTCATTCATGTTCCAGTTGGCGCCCAAATTCTGCAAAGGAATGATCCTAGATCTTCTCAGAGAAAATTTTGATTGAAGAGTATTTTGAGAGACATAGTTTCTCTTCCCTTTATAAGAGAAATACACATATTAGGTATTTCCAAGGCCATTCTCCTTAAATTTTTGGTAAATTCTATTGTGTGTGTGTAAATTCCACACACAATAAGACCCTTTAGGTTTTCATTCATGTTCCAGTTGGCGCCCAAATTCTGCAAGGCATGATCCTAGATCTTCTCAAAGAAAGGCTGGTGAAGAAGTAGGCGAGACATAGTTTCCTCTTCCCTTTTGCATAAAATACACATATTAGGTATTTCAAAACCCATTCTCCTTAAATTTTTTTGAGTAAGAATTCTATTGTGTGTAGAATTCCACCAAAAGGAATTAATCTTGGGGATGAGATGAGATTTCCAAATGTAAATCCAAAATCTATTACATTGGTTGTTGGTTAACAATAGACCATAAGAAAAATTAATAGTGAACTTTTCCCTTCTATCCTTTTCCCAATTAAACCCATCTTCTTTTTGAAATAAGGGGATTCTTGTTAATTTATGAGTATTTTAAAGGGTATTAGCTTTTTGGATCAACTCCTGATTATTATAACAGTAATTTTCAATTTTCTTCCACTACTGAGTCCCAATATTTCCAATGAAATAGTAAACAAATCTCCTTCCAAACAACCTAATAGTTGGGCTCTACAGGTCTTTGAACACTAGCTAGTTTAAAGGTTGGTCTAAAACCCAAAGGTCCTCCAAAAATCTAATCCTATAACCATTTCCCAATTTCCACCTTAGTCCCACTTGTATCAGCTTCCTAGATTTGAGAATATTGTTCTAAATCATAGAACCTTGAGGATGTTAAGAGTTAGAGAGATTCCTGACAAAATGAATGTTGTTTAAGTACTTAGATTTCATTATTTCACGCTTGTCCTTTTCATTCAAAATGAGATCCCAACCAAACTTAGTCATGAAGGCTTTATTGGTGAGTTTAATCTTTCTAATTCTCAAGCCCCCACAAACCTTAGGAAGACAAAAAATGTCCAAACTTATGAGGGCCATTTTTTTCTTTTCTTCTGTAATAGACCATAGAAAATTTCTTTGGATTCTCTCAAAATTTTTAGCAATGTACCTATGGATCTTATACAAGGAAATGAAGTAAACAGGAAAAGCAACATCGAGGAGTTGAAATTTTTTAGTATGACTCAAAATCTTACCCCTTCAACCTGCCAATTTTTTCCGAATTCTCTCCAACATTGTATTCCAAAATGAGGGAGTAACTTCTTTGATAGCAAGAGGGAGCCCAAGATAAAAAACAGGAAGAGTAGGACTATCACAACCCATAATAGTTGTCACTTTTTTTTGTAGCTCCACACTTGTATTAGATTCTACTCCTACAACTCTCTTTCATCCCGATGATGAATCACAGAGTGTGATTCAAAACGTTGATGCAAAAAAACAACACAGTCAAATCTAGAAAAATCTCTCTCATAAGTAAATCTTAGTTTTTTCATAGTTGATGCATTTGCCTTAGATAGTAACAGAATTGTTGAGGCACAACTTCCACTTCCTAGCTTCCATAATCAATGAGTTTTCAAGAAAATTATCCTAAAGCTCTCATTGGATTGCCTCTCATGGAAGGACTTTTACTGCCACAGATGGCAGTTGCCCCACTTTACGCACCCACAAAAGAAGACATGGAGAGAACTCTACATGGACAGACATACCGACAACAGAGCTTTCATGGGGAGCTACAAAATAGACACCCTCTATGGTCACATGGAAGGAGGAGTTAGAGCCGTGTGCATAGTCCCATGCCTTAATCTAATAATCACAGGAGGCTATGATAGGATAGTGAAAATTTGGAACCTGGAGGAAGTTCTGCCAATTATGTGTTCAAGACCTCTTGATTGCACAATCAGAGACATTGAAGCATATGTGGGTATTCTTGTAGCTGGTGGTGATGATTCATCTATAAGATGCTGGAGAGCTGCATTGGAGGGAATTTCAATGAATAATGTTTTTGATATTTGTAAGGAGAGCTGTGAAATTTGCTTGTGGGGACACAATGGGCCTGTTATTTGCCTTGGGTTGGATGGTTATAGTATATATAGTGGATCTAGATAGTGTCATCAACAAATTTTTGGATAGATGAAGGGTTTAGGGAGGCGGTAGGTTTGATTCCCTTGAGAACAACATCATCAAACAATTTTAGAATATTCCTTCCCATAACTTGAACAACCATTATGAAGAGATATGTAAATAGAGGGTCTCCCTATCTAATCCCCCTTTCACCATTGAAGATGCCTCTAGGCACTCCATTGAAAAGAACCAAATACTTAACCACTGTCACACATTCCTTTATGAGGTTGAGAAACATTTCATTGAAGCCAATTTTTTTTAGTACTTGGAAAAGGAAGTGTCAGAGCACTTTATCATAAGCTTGAGAGATATCCAATTTATAAACCATGCCAAAATTTTTGCTCTCATCCATAGAGTGAAAAATTTAATGAGTGGAAACAACTACATCTAGGATTTGGCGACCTGGCACAAAACCTTTCTAACAATTATTGATCATTTTCCTAGAAGAGGTAATAGCCCATTAAAAATAACTTTGGAAAAGATCTTATAAACAATATGATAGGTTGATAGGCTTGAAGTCAACTATATTTGAATGGTAAAATTTTTTAGGGACAAGAGCAATGAAAGTATTATTTAGTTGTTTCAACAATTTCCCATATTTGAAGAAGTCTTTAGTCACCAAGAAAACATCCCTCGAACAATATCCAAAAAATATTGAAAAGAGGTTGGGGGAAACCATTGGGGCTAGGAGCCTTAAATGCCCCCGTAGAGAAAGTTGCAGCCCTAACTTCCTCCATAGACAGTGGCCTTAAAAGAAGGGCATTATCTTCCCTAGATAAGGTTGCAAGAATGTTGTCCAATAGTTTCCCTTCTAACACTCCATAATGGTTAGTATTTGGTTCCATCATAGAAGATTCAATGTACTCAGAAATTATCTTCCTAACCTATTCATTAGTAGTACCCTCATACCAATAAGTTTGGAGATAGAATTCCTCTTTCTATGATTTAAAACAATTAAATGGAAAAATGCAGAGTTTCTATCTCCCTCTTTCAACCACTAAATTATGGATTTCTATTTCCAAAAGATTCCATGTTTCTTTAAAACATTAGTCTAGTCAAGATGTAAAACCTTCTCATCTTGACAATTCTCCTCATCTACATTACCACTGGCCATTTTAGCCTGAATATCCTTAAGATTTGTAGCTATATTTTTCTTATGGATAAACACATCACCAAAGACCAACCTATTCCATCATTTCAATTTACTTTTAATATTCTTTAACTTTTGATTCACCCTAAACATAGCAGGCCCTTGAATGGGGATACTCCACCAATTGAGGATACAATCCTTGAAACTAGGATGCAAAGCCCACCTTATACCTGAAGGGGAAAGGGCCAACAAGAGAACTTTCTAATCTAGAAGAAGGGGATTATGGTCTTACAAAATTCTAGGTAAAGCAAAAAGGTTTAAGTTGTTGATAAAGTCCCAATTAAGAGAAACCAGAAAATAGTCTAGTTTCACCTAAATAAGGTGTTCACTAGTTCTCCTATTGGTCTAGGTGAAAATATGATCCTGAAGATCAATGTCCATGAGCCTTGTTGAACTCAATAGATCAGCCAAATCAGTCATGTTGTTAGTGTAATCAATTAGGCCCCCAAGTTTTTTTTAGAAGGAAGAGGGGAATTGAAGTCCCCAACAACCATCCAATGCGCCTCATTATTACCTAGAATTTGCATAACAATGTCAATCCATTTATATTTTCTAACATTACACACATTGAGGGCATAAATATTTATAACATTCCAAGATAAACCAGTAGAGAATTTAACTCCCAATAAATTTTTAGATTGATAAAATAAATTACCAACAAACTTTGTGAGGTTCCAAATAGTAACCAGACCTCCTAAGGCCCCTACAACCTCATAGATAAATAATTTAGTAGAGTAAAAGGATGAGATAATTTCTTTTGAAGGCTATTAAGCCTTGTAATATCCCAAGAAATAATCTTCATTTACAATTATTTTTGGAGGATGTCTCCAACATTTTTTTCTTAACAATGACAATTTCCTTTGATGTTTCTCTTTCTTTTGTCGTTGGGAAGGCCAACAAACCTTAGCCTCCATGCTAAAATTTTCTTTTTTATTTTTACCTTTCTTTTTAGGGGTTGACCATCCATCCAAGTCAAAGGGACATTGACTGGCAACAAGTTTATTTGAATCTTCACTTGGGGACTTGGGTGAATTTACCTTCATTTTTGTTGTACCCATCAAAGCTTCACAATAGGGAGAAGAATCTGCTAAGGACATTTGACCACCATGGTATTCACTTGGGATTTCCCCATCTTCTTTTTCTTTCATTAAAGGGGGGTGGGGGCCTCCATCCTTAAGGTCTTTAGAAGCACTTCCTTTGACTATCTATCTTTTGACACAACACTTTCATTCCTCATAGTAGGAGAAGTGTTAATGGTATTTATCTTAGGTATGTTAAGTTTTGCTTCATTATTTAGAGTTAAAAGGGGATGTGAGGATATTCAAGATGTCCTTAAAAGGATAGCCCTATGACTACGCTTTAAGGGGACTTTACAATAAAAAATAAGTGTCCCTCTTTTGAGCAATTTTAACAAAGTATGGTAGAATTTTAATAGCAAATTGGTTGTGACCACTTCCCAAACTTGGAATCCAAAATGATTAGGTTTGGAAGAGTCTTATGAATATCAATATTCACACAAAAATGAGCAAAAACTAACTTGGACTTATTTTTTGTAACATTGTTTGATATAATAAAGTGTCGAATAGAGTTTCCAATCTATTGAAGCACCATAACATCACAAAAAACTAGAGGGAGACTAGACAACCTAACCTAAAAAAGAGCTATTTTGTTTAGGTATGCAATAGGGTCAAACCCTTGCTTCCATCTATATAGAGATAAGTTGTGTTTGCCATACATCCAAGGGCTCATAGTAAGGATCAACAAAATTTCATCCTTGGATGTGAACTTAAAGAGGAACAAACCCCCACCATAACACACTTCTACACTACCCTTCAAACACCATTTAGCAACAGTCCAATGTCAAACCATGTCAACAGCGGGGTGAAAGGAGAAGAATTTACCCACCAGGGTGTTCTCAAAAATTCTTTTGCTTGTGGAGTTGGGAAGCTTTATTTCTATTTCATTCATTGACTCAAAGAACTTGGGTAAAGAATTTTCACACATTGTCACCTTAAGTATCCCCAACAAAAACACTTTCTAGGCCTTGGGACTTGGAACTACAAAATTCATGGGTTCAAGACCATCCAACAAAGTGTTAGCAGAGAGAGGTCCCCTTGGATTTAGGATACCAACGAAGGCCTGTACCGTTTGTAAAACCGATACGAATAGGGGGAGGGGAGGGGGGTCAGGGGGACCCCTATGATTGTCGGACACCATGCACAAGGTTCAAACAAGGCAGAGTGAGAAACATGACATTAGTTACTTTGATTTATGTTTGTAATTAAAGAAATTTTATGTTTTAGTCAAAACAAGTGAGCTCGCCTAGGATGCACATAAAGGGCATATTGTTTTTAGTTTAAATTTTATGTGCAAATATTATTATTGTTTGCAAAGTTGTCTAGAGTTGTGCAAATGAGATGGTGTATGTGCACTCCAACCCTACAAAATGCACTCCAAGCTTTGTGGATTGAATATGCACCTTTCACTTTTGAATATTTATTCAACTTTAATTTGCTTTTATATTCATAATGGATGAGTTTTTATGATCATTCACATTTTTAAAACTGCGTACAATATATTAAATGTTAATTGATTAAATTTTTAATTAATTAATAATCAATCGTTATTTATTTTTATAGTAATTATTTTATTAAAATAAAATTAATAAATAATATTTAAACTATTAAAATGTAATAGATGCCTTTGAATAGTTAAAGTTTACTATAATTTAAGATTATTGTGCTTTCATGAGGATATTATAAAACAAAGGAATACATAGCTACTTTATTCCATTGATTTAATTAAATACCTGGTTATAATGAATTTGTATAAGATAGTGGGTACATAGTTTGAATTTATGTTGCATATAGACTATTTGTAACACCTAAATGTAGATATTATAAAATTATAGAAATACAATTTTACCATAAAAAGTTTTTATAATTGTAGCCATTAATTTACGAACAATATTTGACAATCCACTACAATTTTTTTAGATTGCAGGGATTGAGTAGCCCCCATATAAACTGGTGTGCACCTAGTAATAGCCCCCATATAAATTGCAGTGCACCTGGTAAAATTTTTCATGTGATTGGTGACGTTGACATGACACACTCTTTGGTACCACGGGGATGGGGAGAGACTAGACCTCGTGACCTCTTGCTTGCAACAAGATGCTTTAGCTAATTGAGCTAGGCCCCCCACTCGACAATCCACTACAATTGGTCTAGTTAGTCTCAATATATTATTTCATGTGTGACTTGATTGGTTTACTTAAAAAATTCAAAAACATAACTTTTTTTTGAAAAAATACCATTTCTTAAATAATTTTAAAATGTAAACCCTTATTAGATGCCTATCTCTTACAATGATTTGCTTGTATTGCAAGTCTATGGTTACAATTATAATGTCAATATTTAAGCATTTTTAGTTAACTTGAATAAAACTAAACATTACATTGTCCTATATTGCATTTTATTTTATGTACCTTGCATTTTCTCAATACAAAAAAAAAAAAAAACTAAATATTACATTATCCTATATGAAATTGCTTTGTTATGTCCAAATACATTGAATTTGTAATATTTCTCTAATCTTTTTTTAACTAGAAAAGCTTTCATCATATTTTAAAGGAAAATAAACTTTCTTTAGCCCACATGAGTGATATATTATTTTAGGGCATGTCGAGTATACTTAGAAGAATCTAGGAAATTTCAAATTACTCCCAACTTTTTACAACAGCTTACTTGGCAAGTCCCTTGCTTATAACTAAGGTTTTAGGCCACACCATCAAATATGATGCAACATCACCATGCTTTTTGTCAAGGTGTCCAAAAAGGCCTAAAAATATTGAGAATGATACTTGTGCGTCTAAATCATGTTTTATTAAGCGTCGATGTGGTATCACATGATTTGTTGCTTTTTAGATCTAAGGAATACATTTCATTTAATTATGGGTAGTCATGATCACAACTATTGGACCTCGTACAACTACTAGCCCCTCTCCCCTACATAATAACTATAAAAATATTTAATAGTCTTAAACATATTAAATCATTATATAAAGAGTTATTAACTTAAAATTGAAGAGTTATTTTATTTTAGATTTATTTTTTTAGATTGAAGTGAATACTTTAACCATGTGATAACTAATACTTATCTATACTTAATTATTTAATTAATATATAATTATTATATTAACATGGTAAATAAAAAAAATACAATAGATTTGAATTTAATAAATATAATTTAATTTCATGTATCATTAAGCTTTGAACCAAATAAACTTACAAGTTGGGAATTTTAGGGCTTAGGTTTTCTTCCAATTTGGAGGAGAGTAATCTAGGTTCCCAACATATGATATGTCTCACATCACTACCAATAAAACTTAATGATTTCATGAATTCAATCTTGACTTTAATTAGATATTTGTATTTTGTTTCAAAACATTGAGTAGAATGGAAAGGATTTTTCTTAGCCGATCTTTAGTGAAACTTGAGTCTCTAAAGAATTGAACTACCCACTAGGCTCTATGGGTGGATTTGATTTTGAACATTCTTGGCCATCTATTACAAAGTTCTAATACTTGGAGCTGATAAAACCTACATTTATTAAGTAAAAATTGGGTCATAGCAATTTGTTGTCATTGTCTATATCTTTGTTCCATTTTTGTTTGTGGCTTATTTGTGGTTGTGATATTTGAAAAAATTGTAGTTCAGAATAATGAATATGTAAAGAAAATATTGTATTGTATAGAGCACTTGATTAGTGAGAGAATGCATTTCAGAAATCGAAAATATGAACATTCACCCAATCAAACCATGAGCTAATAAATGCTAGGCAAGTAATTTGAGTTGTAGGGTCTCTTGAAGAGAGCAATATGCTTGGAAAAAATGAATAGGTAAAACTCAAAGAAACTCAAAATAATATAATCAAAGCCCATACTAGCAAGAGCACAAAGTTGGTGTGCATTTAGATATCATTACGAAGTGCAACACACACACCACCTCCCCTCCTCTCCTCAAATAATATAATCAAAGCCCACACTAGCAAGAGCACAAAGTTGTGTGCATTTAGATATCATTACGAAGTGCAACACCCACTCACCGACCCAACCCCTCCGCCGCCCCACCCCCTCCTTTATTTGTAGAGGTGTCTAGCAAACTTCTAACTATTTTTTTTCTGCATTTAATCATATAACAACCGACAGGTCACATGTCAATGCTACTCTTATCACTACCTTCATGATTAGATGAACAAATAAAAAGACAAGTTGTCAAAGCACCATCTAGATGTGACCAAGATCATTTGGATGCAATATACATCTCATGAACTCCCTAATCTCTCCCCTCTGAAAGCCACCAATAAGCAAGGTTAGCAAAAATTGAAGATCTATTTCAATAACCAGAAACAGAGATAGCAATACTTAAGATAGAGAAAAGGAAAGCATTAATAGTACTCTCCAACTTATCAAATGCATCCAAAAGTGTTCTCGCTACTCCTTTCATAGATTTCTTGGTATCTGAAAGTGTAGTAATTCCAACTTTTAACCAAGCGAAGCAAGCAATAAGGTTGCCACAAGAGAGGAGGTAGCAGTTGGCCTCAAATACCTTATCAACATCAAACCGAGCATCACGAGACTATGAGCTCTACGCAATGAAAACTAAATAGAAGCAAATGGAACCTCTTGTAACAACTCCTTTACATAGATGAGTTGTTTTAACAACTCATAATACAAACAAAGGAACCACAACCAAATAACAAATAACAATCTACAAAAATGACGTAAAAAAGGTCATATATAAATTTTTAGAATTCCAACACAACATGAACAAGCTTAGACATTGATTTTAGAACTACTGTTACACCTGCAATAGATTCTCACATCCCAAAAACTTGCATTCACACTTCCAATTATTGTGAAGATGGCCTAAAACCATTGTATAATAAGAGACATATCAACCTCCTAAGTACGATGCATCAAACATTAGAAGATTAGCATGTCATGATCAGAACTAATTAATAACATGAGAGCCATAAGCAAGAAGTGTGTTACTAAAGATGTAAGACACTAAGGACTTACATCAATAAATCTAATAAATAATAGAAATTGCATATTTGGTTTGTGGAGGGTTCCCATGCCTAACCAAAAAATATGGAAAATTTGAATTAAAAAAAAACAAATGCAAGAATATTGTCCTTCAAGGCAATCAATGTAACATTTCCTAGTATATAGTGTAGGCATTTATCTACTATAAATTAGGCATTTATCTACTGTAAATGAATGCGCCAACCTCACATACAGACCTTAATTGACATAAAAATATTATCCACATTGATCCAAGCTATCTTATGCTATTGAATTGATTCCCTTAAATTATATCTGAATTGTTAAAACATGTATATGCAGAAGTCACATCAATTCATTGTGAGAGAAAAAAAT
>VDFB02098739.1:0-12310 GCA_007258455.2 Sequoia sempervirens
AAATGCACCATCATTTGTTAACAAGTCCTATTACTCCATTTTTCTTCACATTCCATCAGGTTCCGGGAAAATCCACATGGGATAGATTTATGCGAAGGAGGAGACATTTTGCAAATTTTGAAAAAACCAGGGAACAAAGGATTTCAGGAAAATCCGGAGTCGAAGGAAATCTGTGAAGAAGGTGAATCTCTGGAGGCTTGAGAATTTTGGGAAAAAGAAGAGAAGTGGGAAAATCAGGAAAATCTATCCCACATGGAATTTTGTGAAGACCAAAAATATTTGAACCACAGCATTTAGCCAGAGTTTGAGTGAGATCTACGAAAATCTGGCTGGGGTGGAAAATCCTGAACAAGGAAAAAAACCCGAACTTCAACAATCTCTCACAATTTCGCCCAAATTAATGGATCAAACATGAATTTTAGGAATCTGTCTTGTGACGAGTTTGATATGGACCTTCTATAGATTAAATCCTAGGCCAATTCAAAAAGAAAACTAGGGCAAAATGGTGATGCCTTAAGTATCAAACCCCACAAATCCGTCATTAACGCACAAGCAAGCCCATGATTAAATTATTTCAACTGCTAAATCCTTACTAGGGGTATTCACAACTCACAAGCAAGTTGTCTCATGATGCCAACAAAAGATTGAACTCGAAACTTGCTTGGGAAACCAAGAATCAAACAGTATCATGCAACCCTAGCCACGAAATACTCAAACATAAAGAAACCCAACTTTAACTGAGGCAGAACCAAATTCAGCAAAACCAAAAACAAACTTAGGAAGAAAAACAAAATAACTCCCAAGACCAAACCAGACAACCAAAGGCAAAGAAAAAAAAAGCAAAGGGGACCCATTTTACCTAAAATAATGGGTGGTTATGCAAGCATAACAAATGGCTTACTGACCGGGGAAATGGTTTAACCCATTTTCAAGAAACTGAAGGATTCAACTACCCAGAACTCTTGGTTTATGAACATCACAACTCCAGTTGGGTCAATTTTAACAACCAAGGTTGAGCTAGAATCTCAAATATAAGTCAACAATGGCCACCCCTGAATCTAAGTGTGTGCTTGATGGTGCATCACTCTTTTATAAAGTTTTCCTCATCTTTTGAACAACAATGTGCAAGATTTGAACTATATGAGTTGATTTCCTTTAGCTGTTGTGCAATGATATCCTGGGCATTGCTCCACTGCCAGTCAGGCGTCCATAACCCCAATGGAGATACCTCTAGTTTTCTCATAGCATTTCTCTACTGCCAGTCAGGCATCCATAGCCCCAGTAGAGATACTGGAATCACCCATTCATATTGAGTTCTCTTTTCTTTTAGATAATTCTCTTTTTTTTCTTTTTTCTCTTGGATTTTTAGATATTTCATTCAATTTTCTCAATATGTTAGATGTCAGACATTCGTTCTAGGTTGAAAACTACCATGGACCTCATAATAGCACTTGGGAGATCAGATTTTTCACTCAAATCTTACAACACTATCATCCTAAGATAAATATATCATTACAAAAGGAGATGATCTTGATGATTTGTGACAGATTCAAAGGTAGTTAATGAATATTTCTTACTTTGCACCTTGTTTTCAAGACTTTCCACAACTCTTATTGACAATGGGCATAAAACAAAGAATTCAGGACAAAATCACCCCATTAGAAAACTTGAAAATATCTAAACCACTTCTCTCCTAATAACCAAAGTATACTTCATATAACAACCCACCATTTCAAGATGGAAAGAGCAGAGAAACCCCAAAGAATAAACAAGACAGAAACCAAATAGCAAAGGAAACGAAAGGATAGAAAGAAAGGACAACCAAACAAACAACAAAACTATTTACAAACAGAATAGAAAATTACTTACAGAGATTATTTACAAGTAGAAACGCAGGAACTATTTACATAAATGCACTTCCCAGTAGAATACCAAACTTCATGACCCAAAATAGTGTTTAAGAAATTGTCCATTGATAGGCAATGGAACAGGTTCTCCTATTAGACTACTTAGTCGGAAAGCATTTTCTCCTAGGATCTCAGCGATTTGATAGGGACCTAACCAGAGCTTATCAAATTTCTGGTGACTGCCCTTCTTTTCGTTAGCCTTATCCCATAACAGCACAAGGTCTGATATTCTAAAAGCTTTGATTTTGGCTCTTTTGTCAAACCAACGTTTGACAACAGCCTGGTGTCTAAAGAATTGTTGCAAGGTGGCATCCCTCTACTCTTCTAATTTCAACAAGGCAACTAATCTTACTTCTATCCTATCATCACTAGAGTAGAATTTTTGCATGAACTCAAGGATAGGTATTTGCAAATGGATAGGTAACAAAGGCTCTTGGTCATATACCAGCTTAAATGGTGAAGTTTTTAAAGCAACCTTGATCCTAGTCCTATCTACCCACAAAGCGAATCTTAGCTGGGTATGCCAGTCCCTAGGATTATTTTCCAACAATTTTTTTATCACCCCTACGAGATTCTTATTGGTTGATTATGCAACTCCATTTCCTTGTGGGTAATAGTTTGAAGAATATTTTAAGACAATTTTGTGATCATAAGCCCATGAAATGAACTCAGCAGAAGAAAAGGAAGAGCCATTGTCACATACCAATGCGAAGGGTACTCCAAACCTAGTTGTGGTGCATTCGGTGAGGAACTTGATCACAACCTCTATTGTACTATTCTTACAAGGTATAGCCTTTGTCCATCTCGTACAGTAATCAGTGGCAGTCAAAATAAATTGGTGTCCTGCAGAAGAATTTGGGTTAATTACCCCAATAAATTCCAGCGCCCATTGGGCAAATGGTCTTACCTCGTAAACAGGTTGCAATGGCATGGTTGGATGGCATTCCTTTGATACAAAAATTTGACATATGTGACATGTTCTCACATGCTGATGGGAATTTTTGAACACACACGGCTAGTAATAACCAAATCTGAGGATCTGATGTGCTAACGAATCTGCAGACCCATGACCTGTGCCATGTTTCCCATGAAATTTAGTAATTACATGCTTAGCCTCTTGCTGATCAAGGCATTGTAGGTACACTCCCTTGAAATTCTTCCTATACAGCAATCCTCCTTTGAGCATATAATGAGAGATTTTCATCCTCAGTGCTCTCCTCTAAGTTGTATTCATTGCCTATGGGCATTGATTATTGAGCATGAAGTAGATGGTATCAGCATACCAGCGGTCATTGGAAAAGGACTGAGTTGTGTATTGCTGGAAAATAACATTTCCACCAGCATTTGCCATGGATTTAGACAGGCCTATACCTCTGACAAGTTTCGTAGGGTGAATCTCCAGATTGAACTCTTGCAAAATGGCCATCCATTTCCCTCTTCATTCGCCTAGCTCGCTCTACATAAGTAGAGACTTCACAGCAGCATCAAGAACTACAGCAATAATTTGACTTCGGAGGATATAATGTCTAAACTTCTTGACAGTTCTGACCAACGCAAAAGCTTGCTTTTCAAGAGGCAGATATTTTATTTTAGAATTCTTGAACAGAGAGCTCATGAAGGCGATTGGCCTCTCCTCTCCCTCTTCTCTTTGTTGAGTTAGGACAGTCGCACACAAGTGTTCAGAGGCAAAAGAATAAATATAGAACAACTTCAAGTAATCATGACTGGTGAGAACTAGTGCTTCTGAAATGGATTGCTTGACTTGAGAAAATGCGGCCTTTGCCTCATCACCCCACTCTATTTTGGCATCTTTCTTCATCATTTCATTTAGTGGTTTAACAATTTTGGCAAAGCCTGTGATAAAATTTCTCACGAAGTTGATCTTTCCAAAGAAGGATCTCATCTCCTTCTTGCTTCCTAGCATGGCTATCTTCAGAATGGACTCAACTCAGTCTAGATCGATCAATATTCCTCTTTCATAGATTATGTGTCCCAAAAGTTTCCCTTCAGAAACCCTGAACACACTTTTTAGGATTCAAGGAGACGCCATACTGGATACATCTTTCAAGAACTTTAGCTAAGTCTACATCATGGTTCAGTCTATCTTTAGAGAATACTTTCAGGTCATCCATGTAGACGATGATTCATTTTCCAATCAGGGCATTGAATTCTACATCCATGGCACGCTGAAAGGTTGCTCCAGCATTTATCAAACCAAATGGCATCCTTTTGTAAGCAAATGTTCCCCACTTAGTAGTGAAGGTTGTCTTCATTATTTCTTCATAGTTAACCATCACCTGGTTGTATCCCAAATAACCATCCAAGAATGATATCATCTGAGACCCATTGACAGTTTGCAAGACTTCATCCAGTGAAGGGAGTGGGTAGTTGTCTTTTTCTAAAGCTCTGTTTAGATTCCTGAAATAAACACATAGCCTAATCTCTCCATTTTTCTTATGGACTAGAACTAGGTTGGCCACCCATGTTGAATGTCATATAGGGAAGATTATTCTTGCAAAAAGAAATTTTTGAACTTCCTTAAAGATCAGGGGTTCAATGAGGGCATTAACAAGACGTTTCTGCCGAAATGGCTTAGCTTCAGGTTTCAAAGGAATGGTATGAGTCATTACCGAAGCATCAATTGTTTTTAAATCCTCATACTCCCAGTCTATTGTAGCAATTTCCTTCTTCAATTCCCTCAGTATATCTTTTCTGATTGCCTCAAGGAAAGCTTTTCCTATGTAAACATTCCTTTCTGAGCCAGAATCAGCTAGGTTAATAGTTTGGTATTCACCTCCTTTATCTTCAGCTGATATATTTTCTCGAGCCCTTGGGTCTGAATCAAAAATTATTTCTAAGGCCACCATTCCCTTGGGAATGCTATTACTTTTTAAATTGATGACCCCTTTGTATCACAATCTTCAGGGTTTCAATCTCCTTGATCCCTATTGGACTCATCAATGATCTGCCCTTCAAAGACATCTGAACTTGCTAGAAAATCAAGGATATGTTGATCATCATTAAAGACTTGAAAGTTCTTGACATTATCAAGAACAGTTGGGGTGGAAACCAACTCTACTGAGAATCTTTTAATTTTGGAGCCTTGCATGGGTTCCAATCTACTTGCAGCAATAGCTAATGAATCAACTATCTGATTATCCTCTCTAGGGATTGAACTAATCCCAAAAGCATCAAAGTCTTCAATCAGGTTCCATACCCGATTTCTATAAGCTGTCAGCCTTCTATTATGACATGTGTATTGGCTGCGCACTTGCTTGATAACTATTTCTGAGTCTCCTTTAACCATCAAGGTAGTGACTTTCTTTTTATGTCCAAACATTAGCCTTTGAGCTAGAGCTTCATATTCTACTATGTTATTAGTGCATCCAAACTGCAACCTGTAAGAAGCAAAGAAAGTTTTCCCTTTCGGGCTGGTTAATTTAATCCTGACACCAAAACCTCTTTTGGATTTGGATCCATCAAACGTGAGGTTCCATAGCTGATCATGAGCTGGGGCTGATCCTTTGGAGGTTATTATGGGCATTTGGATAGGATAATCCATAGGTGGGGGCACTTGATCCTTTGCATCTAATATTGGTAAGAGGTGTTCAATAGGTTCCTCAGGTGCAATTTCCAATTCTTGCTCAGATATATCAAGTAATCTGTGGCTATCCTTCTGACAGTCACTTGCATCTTTGATTAATCCCTTGGGTTATGGTATACTTGTGAGTGGAGGGGTATCAAGCAAATCTTTGGGTTACTCTTCATAACTATGCTACTTCGGAAATGTGATTGGGGTAAGTTCAATTTGAGAAGGAACTTCCTTTGAAGGTATCTTATCCCTTACTAACATTATTGCTTCTTTGGCTTCAAATGAGAAGTGATCTGCAATGGTCTCAAGGTGACTTAGGCTAGTTTCCTCAACTTAGGAAACATGATTTAAAATGTTGATGCAGGGTTGGCAAGTCAATTCAGAATGATTTTGGTAATGCACCCTGCACCAATTAAGGAGTAAAAGACTTTGTAAATTGATATCTTCCCCTAGGACTAGCTGATCATGTTGCAGCTTCTTGATCAATGTCTATTGATTTTCATTAATCATGGGGTCAGGGGAATTTTGTATTAATAACTCTTGAGGATCAAGTACCGAAAAGGTCAAAAATTTCTCTCCTTTGTAAACCCCTATCCTGGTTTCAAAATAAGCTACCTCATTGGGACAATCATATTTAGTGATGATATGCTTGAGGCGAGGTTCACTTTCAATCCTAATCTAGGTAGGCACTCCCCTCCATGGTAGCCACATATGTGAAAAGTCGAGGGAGAGATATCCCCCTATACTTTTCATCAAATCTCTACTCAACAGCATACCATAAGTCTCGAGAATGTCTGCTACTTGAACAACTATGTTGGTTAAAATCCTAGGGTCAGATCCTACTTGCACATGTATATTTCTCAATTATCCAACTACATTAACCTCTGTTTTATCAAGTTGGATGACCTTCTTGTTTGTTTGGATAGGATTCAATCCCAATTTCTTGCATACAAAAAATGGCATAACATTGCCAAAAGCCCCTGAATCTAGCAGGAAATTATGTAGATTCTTCTCATAGATTCTTAAACTCAAAAGAAATGGTGGGGTAACTACCTTGCTTCTGTAAAAAGCTGCGTTCATGTCTGTAGCAGGTGTCGCCTTGTTTTTTTCTTTTGATTTATTAGCTTGCTCCAAAGCTTTTAGCACTATCTCCCATTTAGCAAGGCACCAGTTTAGGATGTCAAAATATGATAAAGAGGTTTTTTTTCTTTGCATCTCAACAACAATATCAAATTTTGTATTATAACTTGCATTACTTTTGACAACCCCAAGTGAATTACCATTATTATGGAAGTCGGGTGGGCCTTTTAGTGGAGGAGGGTTGATATCAGCACTTTGATTAGGAGGCACCATGTGATTAGGCGGTGCTGAGGTAGTGAACGGACCCTTATTCTAATTTTTGAGGAAGTGTCCTCCCTTTGTCTGAAAGGCTTGGGCATCATACGAATCTTCCTGTAGTTCATTCTCATCTTGCCTTAGGAATGAAGGTTCCTCCTCAAAGAGGTCATAAGTCATTGTTGTATCTACTGAGCCACCTTCTTTGTTTGAATTCCCTTGGAAGGTTTGGGCATCTTCCTATGCCATTTTGACAACTTTCTCCATTTCAGGGCAGTTTACCTCATAATGGGTTGCAGTATCATGCAGCTTGCATGAGTTAGTCATAAAATTAAGGTCAACCACATTTGCAGTATGTGACCTTTCCTCATTAGCTTGATAATTGTGAGAAACTCCACCATTGTTTGGTCTTGTATTCCATTGTCGGTTGTTATTTGGCCTCTGTTTATATCCTCTATTTTGATTTTGATAGCTTTGGTTAGGGGAATTTTGGCCTTGATAACCCCTTTGGTTGTGATTGTAGTTGTTCTGATAATTACCCTGGTTGTTACTACTCTGATTAGGATAATTACCTTGGTTTTGAGAAGGGTTCAGTCTAAGATGAGCCATGCCATTGGTGACTTGAGACAGCATTTTCTTTAAGGTCTCTACCTTGTTTGTGAGTTGAACTGTCTTTTCACTTTCAACACTCTTAGCAACAAGTGGCTGATCGCCATGATTTGGTATTCCGGCTTGATTATGATGACTATGCAGACTATGATGAGCCTGTGATTGTTGAAAGAAGTTAGGAGCTCCATTGGTGAAGAATGGAATAGGAGATTGAGTCTACAACTTAGACATAGGTCCATAATGGGAAGGAGACATTCCTGGGACAGTATTGAATAAAGGGGTTGGGCTAGACATTTGATACCCCATTGAAGGAAAACCTCCTCCCAAACTTCCTTGTTGGGAGCTAATTTATTGTTGCAGTTTAATGGCTAGATGATAGACTTTAGACAGGGAATCAATATCTGTCGGTTGATACATCCTTTGCAGGATTAAGCCAATCAAAGGGTCTATAACTCTAAAGTAAGCTTGGATGGAACTATTCTTAGCAACTAGATAGGCATCCTGTAGTCTCCTATACATTCGTTGAAACCTGGTATTAAACAAGGGCAAAGGTTCACCTGGCTCCTTCCTAATGGTAGAAAATTGATGGAACAAAATGGTTGGATCAACGTAAATCCTAAACTGATTGATAAAAGCATTCTCCAGGTCTGTCCAGCTCAGAATAGAGCATTGAGGAATATTTAGGTACCAGTTGTATGCCATATCCCCTAAGGAATAAGGGAACAACCTACAAACTACATCATGGTGAGTTATCTGAGCTCTAGTACAAGTGTCCTTAAAAGCTTGTATGTGCTCTTCAACACTCCTTGATTCGCCATGAATGTACTTGGGATAGAATTTCTAAGGATTCTTAGGAATATCATGAAAGCCTCCAGGAATAGTCCTCAATGGAGAGGGATTATTCTGAAAAAATGCCATTGGTAGCGGTGGTGGTGGTTGAGCCAGCTATTGGATGGGTTGAACCAGCTGTAATGGCACTTGAGATGAATTTGGTAGTGATTTGATAGGTATCCACTGGGGTATTGGTGAAAAACCTCATGGAGTAAGAGGAGCTGCAAGGGTGGTATGATGGTTGCCCCAATCTTGTGACTCTTGTGTCTTATTGGGGTCTTGAGTTCTATCAAAGGTGATGGATTTTCAGTTGATCGAAGAACTCTACGAGGCCTTTCTGGTGAGAAAAACCCAGTATTATCTAGTTTTCTCCTCTAGCGCTAGTTCCCTATTGATGGTCATAATAGCACAACAGTTAAATAGACTATCACTATTCTTCTCTCTTGAAAGAGAAAGAATAAAACATGGATATCTTAACTCCCAAGATCTTTGTAATTTGTTCTCGACTGTGCTGATTTTACTCAATGGTTGATGTGAACTATAATATTCAAGGGGCCTATTAGTGTTGAGCTTCTAGATTGTTCTAAAACCAAACATAAATTCAAACCTATTTTAACTGGGGTTTTTAAAGAAATAGAAAAAGAGATAGATCAAAGCTTTGGAACCGAAGAGAATGATAATTCATCCAATTTAACCAGACTTGTTACCTTTCAAGGAATTGCTAACTAAAACTAGAGAACAAAATCAACTTGTGATTAACACACAGCTTCATCCATTCACAGTGCTAACTTCAATAATAGATTGTAACTTACCATTTAAACAAAACATAAGATAAGATTTCATTCCTTGAAAGCTTCTCTAATTGAATGATTAACTAAAGATGAATACCATTAAGGAACACAACATGAAGTAGATTTGAATATGGTTGCTTCTACTATTAGTGAAACAGATAAGCAACATTTACAACTTTGGCACAATCACCAGTGTACAGAAAACCTAATTCCTCAGATTGTTTCCATCTATACTAAGAGAACTAGAAGGATACATTACTGCCTTCTATCGAATCTAACTCCTATTCTATTGCTAATGATTAAGTTTCTCTACTGCTACTGATTTCTAAAAAATATATCTCTCTATCCTTTTTTTAAATTCCTACTATCTCTAAAAACTTCTCCCACTCTAAAACAGAACCTCTTACAAAGAGGTAAAAAAATGCCATATATACAGAATGTACCCAAAAGAATGTGGTGGCCCATGTTTTAGGGTTTACAAAATATCAGTTTCATTGTAGGAGGGTCGACCCTCAGATCTTTTCAGAATGAAGTTAATGCTACATTCAATTGCATCCTCCGTGTCCGTGTCAGTGAAATATTTCCCTTAGGAGAAGCCTTCAGATCTTCTTACAACCACAGCATTAACTTCTGGTCCTCGTGTCTACCTTCGAACTTCCACCATAATTGCTTTGATTTCTCTAAAGCATTATCATTAATGTTAATCCCCCTTTGCTAGTAGCGATCCCAGTTGTCACTGTGACTTGCAGTTTCTTCTCCCTTTCTGGCTGCTTCTCGCTCCAGATCTTTCTACAAGTTGACCATCTCTGGAAGCAGCATCAAACTTTTCATTAGATCTCCACACCAGTGTTCACCGAGTTGCTCCATCAGCTCATTCACATAGTAGATCCACACCGGTCGCATTTTTTTGATCTCCCTCACAGGGGTATTCAATCGGTCAAACTGTCTAGGGTTCACCCTTAATTCTCTCTGATTGGCTGAAAACATGCCACATAAGATTCCTAGGTGGTCAAAAGTCATTCACACCGAATCACATGTCGATGAGACACTAATCGTGTCTACCCGATGCGATCATACCTCCTAGCAGCCATCGGCAAGACATACGACAGTCGGTGAGATATCATAGCGAGCCGCCGAAGTCATATCGATACCATTTTTCCATTGTCATTGCTATTGACAAGACTTTACTCCCTCGGCATGACATCACATCGAGCCCCTCTTCCTTCGGCGAGACACCATCGGGTTGGTGAGACATCACGACAGGCTCCATTAGTCATGATGAAGGTTTAAAAACCATCGCAGAGACCATCACTTGTCGGCAGGACATCATGTCGACCTCCTCCATTCTCCCCGAGCTCAATCTATTTCAGTGACACCCTTCGTGTTTGGCAAGACCTTATGTCGATATCATCCCATGTCGGCGAGACTAGCTTTCTTCACTGAGAGCTCATTTCATTTCGGGGAGACCTTGTGTGGTTGGCGAGACCTTTTGTCGAGACCCTTCGTAGTCGGTAGGAATTTTCCCCGAGAGCACAACCCTATATCGAAGGCGTCACCCTTTTAGCGAGATATCACTCAATCCCCGAGACTTCATAGCGAACCCAAACCTTCGTTACTGAGACCTCGCCTCTTCGGCCAGACATCATGCTGAAGGTATAACCTTTCATCAAGTGCAAATCTTTCAGCGACGCTAACCTTGTGTGCAATCGATCGACAAGATATATGAAAACCTATGGTGATTAAATTGTCTGGCTGACCGGGACACTTCAAAAGTAATAGAACCACTGCTAGTCGGCAAGACATCTAGAAGGTCTTGTTGACTCCCTTCTTAGAGGAATTTCATGCCAAACTTGATTGGGGGATGCTTTTTGACTGAGCTCCTTGAAAAATATCATCATGTGCATGATTTAATCCTGCACTCAACAAAGGAAACCATAGTAAAGATCACACAAACAAAGGTTAATCAATCAAAATCGTCATTAAAATGAATCCTAGATAAGAAAGGTGTCATTAAATCTTTAAATAAAATGATCATATCAAAGTTCAATTTTTAGGTCCACCCACAGAATCCAAGCCAGGGAGGAATTTCAAAGAATTATGAGCCAGGCGTATTCCAACAGAATAAACATGAAAAAATCTACTAGCAACTTAATCTGATCATTATCAATTAACAAACAGCATGTGAGATCTCAAAATAGCATAAATTAATCATAAAATGCACCATCATTTGTTAACAAGTCCTATTACTCCATATTTCTTCACATTCCATCAAGTTCCAGGAAAATCTGCATAGGACGGATTTCCGCGAAGGAGGAGACATTCTACAAATTTCAGAAAAACCAGGGAACAAAGGATTTTGGGAAAATCCAGAGTCGAAGGAAATCCGTGAAGAAGGTGAATCTCCAGAGGCTTGAGAATTTCGAGAAAAAGAAGAGGAGTGGGAAATTGGGAAAATCCGTCCCACACGGAATTCTAGGAAGACCAAAAATCTTTGAACCACAGCATTTAGCCGGAGTTTGAGCGAGATCTAGGAAAATTCAGCTGGGGTGGAAAATCTCGAACAAGGAAAAAAATCCAAACTTCACCATTCTCTCACGATTTCGCCCAAATTAATGGATCAAACACGAATTTTAGGAATCTAGGCCTACGACGAGTTTGATATGGACCTTCTACAAATTAAATCCTAGGCCAATTCAAAAAGAAAATTGAGGAAAAATGGTGATTCCCGAAGTATCAAACCCCACAAATCCACCATTAACGCACAAGCAAGCCCAGGATTAAATTATTTCAACTGCTAAATCCTTACTAGGGGTATTCACGGCTCACAAGCAAGTTGTCTCATGATGCCAACGAAAGAGTGAACTCAAAACTTGCTTGGGAAACCAAAAATCAAACAGTATCATGCAACCCTAGCCATGAAATACTCAAACATAAAGAAACCCAACTTTAACTGAGGCAGAACCAAATTCAGCAGAACCAAAATCAAACTCAGGAAGAAAAACAAAATAACTCCCAAGACCAAACTAGACAACCAAAGGCAAAGAAAACAAAAGCAAAGGGGGACCCATTTTGTTTCAGAATAAAATGGGGTGGTTATGTAAGGTATAACACATGAGAGAGAGTGGGAGAGAGGGTGGGAGAGGGTGGGCGAGTGTGGGAGAGAGTTAGAGAGTGTGGGAGAGGGTGTGAGAGGGCTAGAGAGAGTGGGAGAGGGTAGGACAGAGGGTGGGAGAGGGTGGGAGAGA
>VDFB02098739.1:13006-55878 GCA_007258455.2 Sequoia sempervirens
GGAGAGGGTGAGAGAGGGTGGGAGTGGGTGGAATAGGGTGGGAGAGAGTGGGAGAGGGTGGGAGAGAGAGTGGGAGAGGGTAGGAGAGAGTGGAAGAGCATGGGAGAGAGTGGGAGAGTGTGGGAGAGAGTGGGAGAGATTCAGAGAGCATGGGAGAGCATGGGAGAGAGTTGGAGAGAGGGAGAGTGGGAGAGAGGGTGGGAGAGAGTGGGAGAGAGTGGGAGAGGGTGGGAGAGGGTGGGAGAGAGTAGGAGAGCATGGGAGAGGGTGGGAGAGAGTTGGAGAGAGAGGGAGAGTGGGAGAGAGTTGTTCAACCCTCTCCCTCCTACCCCCTCTCCCTCTGTTAGGTCTCTCTCTCTCTCTCAACGTTGTCCCTCCTACCCACTCTCCCTCTGTTAGGTCTCTCTCTCTCAACCCTCTCCCTCCTACCCCTTCTCCCTCTCTTAGGTCTCTCTCTCTCAGTCACTCCCTCTGTCTCTCTCCCCTCTCCCCTTAATTGTTAACCTTAAACTCTTCACCCTTAAATCCTCTACCCTCTACCTTGGCCCTTCCCTCCTTTATCTCTATCTGACTCCCTTTCTCTCTCTCTCTCTCAAGTATCTCCCTCTCTCAGGTATCTCTCTCTCTCACTCACTCCCTCTATCTCTCTCCCTAGTACCCTTAACCCTCTACCCTATAAATGTACCATATAAAGCTTTAAAAAACCAAATTTATAATAATGTGAGCGTTTTATTTACTAGTAGAGATATGTTCGTTAAGGATTAAATAATGTGTTCGCGTTATAACGTGAGGGCATTTTTTATAGCACTAAAAACGGTAAAAAAAACAATATACCCGTGATGTCAGCCCACATTCTGCATATTCTTATGGTTCTATGCATGCTCTGACAAAAAGTAGCTTTTTGGTGATTGAGTGAAGTGTGCATGCATTATTTTTAGATTCCACCACCTTTTGAATGTTCTTTCCATCACCTTTGCATGAAATAGTAAAGTTTTCACATTGAAAGGAATATAATATCAATTCAAGTTTGAATTACAGTGATAATTGATATACAATTGAAATTTGGAGGGGAACAAGCTTTTGAAGAAGTCAAATTTTTGAGGAGTTTGAGGAAGGAAGAAGAAAAGGCTGCATAATTGGGTAGAACTCCTTCATTTGAAACTTTACTTTTTTAGGTATGTGAAATCTTTGTACATTTTCTTTCATTCTATTATGGCTTGCTTTCATTTTTGTTTTTTTGCTTATTCCATGTTGATCAAATTGTTTGTTTGTCATGTTACAACCTTACATTGTCAATGGACATTTTAAATCACACAATTTGATACACTTTCCTATTAAATTTTTAAACCACATCTCTTTGAGGAATTTTGTTAAATTTAACAATTGACTTTCTTTGTGTGTGCTTTGAAAGCTTTCATTGAGTTATTTTGTCAAACAGTTATACAAACCAGTTGATTGCCTTGTCTATGCTACCAAATTTTCCATACATGTCTCTAAAAAATTGGAATATACTCCTAATGTAGTATGAGAAGGCCTGCAACACACAAATAAACTCAAGGAATCAAGTTCCAACTCAGATTCAAGTTTCCAAAACTACTTTCATCAAATCAACACCATGGCTTCCCAACTCACCAAATCAACAAAAAGACCTATCTTTTAGAGAAGACTATAAGATAACCATCCCAACATCCAAATAGCATCTACACAACATCAAAAATATAGACCCAAGCTTACATATGAGATTCTCATGCAACAACATAGAGAAACTTCAAGTCACCCTGCTCAATAGGCTACTAGAATTAGCCCCATTTTACAAAAAAAGTAACCTTTAGAATTATTTCCACGTCAAAATCTCTTGGAAAGTCTCAAATTGTGATACAAAACCACAAATTCTTAGGTCATTTCTTCTGTACAGGTCTTCTAGGGTGTTGTTCCAGCAAACCCTCCAATTTCACCCTAAAACCTAGGGTTTCTCTGTATTTACACTATAATAGTCACAAAACCTCAAACCAAAGTTTAAAACATCTTTTCCTAGGTCTGCACAAACCCTCCAAACTTTTCTACACTCTGTCCCTTCACAAATTCACCAATACACAACCTTTAGCCTTCATTTTCACTTAGTAAAACCTGCATACCCAGCCTAGGGCATCACTATAACTTCACCTTGTGGACTCGCAGTGCCTTTTAACTTTATTAAACATGTAATATACATTTATACATGTCATCCCACTGAAGCACAAGTCTACATAGTAGGTGGGATGACCAAAAAATCCATATTGCTCACAAAACAAGGGTATTTCTGACTTTAGCAGGCAATCCCAAAAAAACCAAGATTTCTCCCACAAAATTGAATGTTAGAAGCTCAAAATTGATGCAAATAAGAGCTACTCCAAAATAATACATGAAATAAAGAATGTTAGAGCCTTTACTGAATGTGCGGGTCTGTACAACTGTGATGAAATTCTGTTAACATAGGAAAAATATAGAAAATAGTGAAATAAAAGAATGGAATGTTGAATTCTTCAAATTGATTCACCAACCAATCTTCATTCTATTTCCAATGAGCCTTTGAAGGTCTTTAACAAGATTTTACAATGATCTTTTTTCCTTCCCAGCGGGCATAAATATCTATTCAAATTATGACCTTTCAAATTCCTATATTTTCACAATTTTGCTCTTCACAACTTTTGTTGCAATTTTGCAATTTTGCCAATATCATGTTCAACTTTTCAAAACTCAATCATAAGACATCTAAATACATGAAATATGGTCTCCAAAGACCTTATTTGACCTAAATAACATCAAAACACCTAAATTTCCAGACTCATCACATGAACCATCTCATTGAGCAACTTTTACATTTTGGACTCCATTGACCTCCAAATCCATAAATACATTCAAAATGGTGTTTGTAAACCTTATTCAATGAAAATAGTGACTTCCAACTACCTATGACACACCTACTGAACAAATGATCGAATGATCAACATTTAATGATTCAAGTTTTGAAAATATGGTGTTGGTGCTCTTGCACCAGAAACCCTATGTTTTATTGAAAGTAGCACTTGCCAAACACTCCAAAACTTGACAACTATTGAAACAAGCCTAAAATACCCTGCTCATGCTCAATCTAACATAAAATTGTGTTTCCCAACTTAGAAACTCAATTAGTTAATTTGACAACTTAGCACTTTTTGCACAGGTAAAATTATTTGTCATGTCGAAGAAACGAACTGTTAAAAGGAAAAAACTAATAGATGATCAACTCCAAGCCTTGAGAGATAAAGAGAAAAAATAGATGAGGGAATATCATGAAAAGCAGAAATTGGCAACGATTGATGAAAACAATCCAGTTGTAGAGGAACCTCAACCATCAAAAAGAGAAAATAAATTGGCAACACAAAAAGCACGAATGTGAAAGAGTCATGCTAGGGGAGATGCAAATACCATAGTTGGAGACACACCCTCTACCGCAAGTGAATACGAAGGGACACCATTAAGCACAAGTGAATATGGAGGGACACCATCTACCACAAGTGAGTATGGTTGGACACCATCCACCACATCTGAAGTTGAGAGTACATCATCACTCGAAGTTGACCAACAAGGTATGCCATCATCCCCATGTGAACCTCAAGGTATGTCTTTTATTCCACACTCGATCGAAGGTACACAATCTAGCCCACCTCAATTCAATATTGATGAAATTGCTAATGTTGAGATGTATGTACCTAAGAGAACACAACCTAGAATTTTGCATAGAAAGCCAAAGTTTTTGATTAATATTGATGAGGATATTTTGCAGCACATGGAAGGTAAGATTCCAGAACACACTTGTAGAAGATATGCTGATAAGATTTAGAAAATGTTCTTTGAAAGGCTAAATGAGACCACGAGATGTCAACTATATGTTCAAATGATATGGGGTTTAAAGTATAGAAAATTCATGAAGACTCTTGGGTTGAGAAGATCGAATGCATCAAGTGAAAACACTATTGTGAAGAATCTAATGGATGCTTATGACAATGTGGGTAAGACCTCACGCTCAAAGGATAGTAATGTCACCCGATGTGTCATTACATCTACTTTGGTAAGCTATCAAACAAAGAGATCTCGCCTCATTAAAAAGACAAATGAACAAATGGGAATTAGTAGAAAAACTTTATCAAAAGTCGTTCAAAGGCGGAAAAGAATTGAGGGCACCAATTCAAATGAATTATGGGAATTATTGGGGAGACTACCACACAAAGATAAAAAAATTGTTGAAGCATTGAGAACACTAATTGAAGATTATTGGAAGAATAATACAAGGCCATCTCTGAATCAAAGGGATGTCATAAGGAGAATCAGTAGTCAAAATCGTGAGCCACATCCAAAGCATTTTTTGGATACGACTCAAACCCAATTTTTTCATAAATTTAAAAATGCTTATCCTCAAATTAGTATTTCTCAAAGATTCTTTGAAACGCTTAAACATTTTTATGTCAAGATAAATCACACATGCACTACTTGTTGTTGTAGACTACATATTGAATTCGCTAACCATTATGATGTTTATTGTTCTATATGTTTAGATTTGCATACTAATAATGTTTTGTAGGATTGTGGCATAGAAGCCCCGCCAAAATATTTAAGAGAGTTCTTATCAAAAAAATTATGTCAAATAGAGGATGGCCAAATATTCTACAGGAGAATATGCTTGGATGGTTCATGTGAGCGTTGCGGTGGCTTGCAACGAATGTGAGTATGTCAACATATGGAAAGCACAGATGAGGTGGGGCATAAACTAGTAGATTTTGAGAAGTATAAAATAGTGGCATACGCTACAAAAGATGGGTCTCAAGAAAAAATGTGTGATTTGGTTGTTGAGAAGATTCCAGTATATCATTTTATGTCCATGTTTCGTGAGAATCTAGTGTATGAGTATGCAAGGCATACCCATAGAGCCCAATGGTTGGACACGCAATTCAAGTTATGCAAGGACACCTTCCACTTGGTAGCATAGTATAAGTGGTTGACTTTGTAGAGAACTACACTTTACAGCCACAACGTGAGGTGCAGTCACAGTATTACAACTCCACATAGGTTTCGATATTTGTGCACATAGCATTCATTCATGCAGCTGATAGTACAGAGGACCAAAGGAAGGTATTGAGGTAGTATCACTTTTATATTAGTGATGATCGCACGCATTCTCCAGATTTTGTGCAAGGTTTCTTCCAGATGTTCTTCATTCATTTGGATCAGAGGGGCATATCATACAATCGGCATATAATATGGTTAGATAACTATGCAGCACAGTTCAAGAACGCGTGCATGTTCTACTGGTTGTGCAGGATGCATCTCACTACATGTGTTCAACATATGTGGAACTTTTGTGAGGCCAAACATGGAAAGGGGGAGCATGATGGTGCAGGAGCATGCATGAAAAGAGCATTAGCACGAGAAGATTTAAAGTATAAAGACAGTGCACAGTTGACAGATGCAAGATCAATCGTCGAGTGGTGTAATGCTTCAATGGGTCCAGGTAATGAAGGTACGTCTTCAATTCATAGATTTTTTTGATTGATGGATGATACTAACATTGCACCATATGAGGATTGTTGTACACTAACAGGATCGAGTGAGTTGCACTCTTTTGTTAGCTCAAATGCAGGTTCATGGAGTATCGATACACGTAAGATGGCATGCTTTTGTTCTTCATGTACAATGCAATCTTGGAATGATTGTGAGTCAGGGGAGTGGGTTGACAAATGGTTGACAAGTTATCTTAGCCCACTTCACACGTATCACCCTCCGATGGCATTGGAACTAACACAAATGGAATCATCAGTTGACTTTGACCATGTATTATATCTAGTTCAACCAGGTAATATATCTACTTGCTTAGTATTTGAAATTCCATATTGTTATCTTACTTTGTACTGTATTCATAATGTTAACTAATTTCAAGAGATATGCCACACATATAAATGCAGGGCATGTTTATGTAGTTATTGCATATGAAGACAACGAAGAGGGAACACACTATTACTTGTGTCGTTGTGTTGAGGCAAAAAAGAAATTGGAACCCCCAATTATAGATAGAGAAAACATCGAATAACCTACAGGCTCAGTTGTTGTTATTGGAACGTGGCTGAGAAGGTACCCATATAAGAGTGTTAAACATTGGTTGTTTGAGGAATTTGACATGCATCGTAAGATTCTTCATTACTCAAACCTTGTCGTGGCATCCAATGTTCGTTTGACCAAATATGGGGGTATACCTTTGAACAAGACCTTGTGGAAGGTCTGTGAGTCTGACCATGAGGCAATACTTGACACAATAAAGAGTAGAGCAGACCCAGATGGTTCATTGGATTAATTTGTAAGTATATGCACAATGGTTCTTATTAATTTATACTTGTATCCACATCAATTTGGTTGACGCTAATGCTATCATCTTATTTTACTTTTTGTATCTATATGTAACCATGCAAACATTGATTGGTGTCCCCTTGCATAAAATGTAGATTAATGAGCCATCCAAGAGAATCTCAAGCAGAAAAGTAATGCAACATCCTTATTTTGATGATCTTGACAAATCTCAATTATTATTTTAAGCCATTACAAAAGTGCATGCGAAGCTTGGTGAGGAAATTTCAAGTTATGCATTTGAATTTAACCTTATCATGACCACCTATGATGTAGACATTATAAGAGCATCTCAAATTTCAAGAAATTCTATTCATGATAGGTGTTGTGTGCAATAGGTATCTTGGAACTCTCAGTGAAGATGTATGACCAAGACTAACTAAGTTGAGAGACTACCATGCCTATCTATAAGTGCCTTCCATCTATTTTGGATGAGTTATTTCTTTTTATTCTTTTCCTTTGCGTATCTGTAACTAAACTAGTAAAAATTGATTGGTCCTTCCTTGCAGAAAATGCTGATTTTTGAGCCATCAAAGAGAATCTCAACCAAAAAAGCAATGCAACATCCTTATTTTGATGATCTTGACAAATCTCAATTCTGATTTGAAGCTAGTATAAAAGAATGTGTGAATCTTTGTGAGGGAATCTCAAGTTACTCATTTGAAGTTAACCTCTAAATGAGAACCTATGATGTAGACATTAGAAGAGAATCTCAAATGTACATGAGTGACATTGTAAAATATCTGTGAGAACAACTCGTACGAAAGGCATTGTAATGAGAATTACATGTATAATAACCTTCAATGCCTTGAAGGAGAGGTTTTTGGTTGATTTGTAACCCATTTTTTGATCAATAAGAATGTTATTTTCCAGTAATTTACTAGTTTTTTCTCACTTTTCTTGTTGTTGTATGGATGCTAAGATGATTTGAAACCTATTCCTTACTCTTAACTTTACTCTTAACTACAGGACATTGAATGGTCCCTACAACAATACTTTCATGCAAATTCCTTGTCAAAGCACTTTTCACCCCTATGTTTACATTCGTGAGGAATTCTTTTCAAGCCTAACTTGTTTACCATTTCACATTGACACCATATTTTTAGTTGAGCCAGAATCAATGACCACTCTACATACCTTGTCCTTGCACTTACAATTAGTGTTGAAGAGACTTTTCCTTTGCAGAGGTGCTTCCTCTTTTGTTGCTTTCAAGATTTTCTTTCTCACCATCAACATTTCCCCTACTATAGGATCTAACTTGTTACTTGCAGAATAATGGCTTTCACACTCCTCCTCTTGAACCAATTGTGCTCTCCTATCAATCTTCTTGTCTCCACTTGATGAAATACCAACCCTCTCAGAAAATTTCCATGAAGGATGGCCGAACTCATTGCATGTGTAGCACCTTCCTACAAAATCATTAGTACCTCTACCATCACTATTCCTTCCTCTACCTCTAAAACCAAAACCACCTCTAGAATCAACATTGTGATCTTTACCTTTGTTTGCTCCTTCTCGATCTTCATTTGGTTGCTTTGATGTAGAAATCATTCCTCTTCCTCTTGCATTAGGACCATGATGCAATATCAGATTGCAAAACCAGCTCTGATACCAATTTGATGCAATATCAATTGCTAAACAACACAAACACAGGGAACTTCTGTCCCAAACTCATCTTGGAGAAGATCAATTGACAAATTCTTCAAAATTCACTATTCATTTCACCAATTTCACTTATCAAATCAACTAAATCCATCAAATTAACTTTGGACTACAAGGCTACCAATCATAAATTTTTCAAATCAGTAATCCACACTTTCATCAAATTCATCTTAACACTATTAGAAATTTTGAATTACTACAACTTTCACTATTACCATCCATTTAACTTGATTCAATCAAGGGAAAAAGACCACCACTCATTCACTTCTCCCTTCAAACCTGTTATCAGAATTCCATGACACTATAATCATCATCATTCTAATTGTAACAATACCAAGATCATATTCACAAACATTGTTTTATCAGATTCCTTACTTTTAGCAGTCAAAACACCATTTTGCTTACTCAAAACACCATGATTCCACATTGTTCAAGACATTAAAATGAAAAAGCTTGCTTCAAGACTTCTTCTAGACCTTGATTCACATTTTTCATCATCATTTAGATAGTTACAAACCCAAAACAAACGCTCAAATCACTGTCTACATAGAATCTTAGTTTCTTGCATTCAAAAGGCCAAAATTTGCCAAAACACCAAATCGGGTTTAACTTGCAAACCATAATGAATCTCTATAGGATAAATACATTTTTGAGTAACCATTTTGATCATTAAAAACATATCTCATTTTCAGGAACACTTGTTTTGGAACACACGCTTGTTGTCCTAACTTTTTTGTTCCTAAAGAGCCCCAAATAGGCCAATTTAACAAAGGAGACACCCTTAAAACAACTCCAAATAACTTACCATCCATAAAAATTATTTATGTAGGTGGAAAAACTCACAAATCATCAATCTTCAATGTAATAAATTCCCAGCAATATAATTAAATAGTAAACCCTTGTTCATAGGCTTTTAAAGCACAAGCAAGTGAGGGTTTTTAAGAAATATCATCTACAAACCTCCAAATCACCAACCACTATTGAAAACACCTATAAATAAGTCTTCATAAACATAATAACCCTTATCCATATCAAAACAAATTCTATTCCAACCGTTCCAACTTGTAGGCACCATCTTTCATATGGAAAACTCAGATTTTCCTCTTGGAGCAGCAACTATATTCATATCAATGCCTTCCCTGTTACTTTTTGACACACTTTCCAATCAAAAAAATGTTAAATAAACATAAAAAAACCATCCATCCCACCATTCTACTAGCGTATAATGGTGGGATGGAGAATATTTTCCTTATAAGACTCTCAAAATCACAAGGATCACTGCCTGGGACACAAAAAACTGCTTTTCCTTCTTTTATTTCTCAAAAGTAACCTTCCAAATTCTTTGTGAATGAAACTAACTCTACCTAAAATTAGATCACACAAGGATTTAAACTTTTGAAGTTCCTAAATTACCAATATAAGATAAAATCCATGGAGAAAGTGTTGCAAACTTAGAAACAGGGGATTTTATTTCAAAATCTTATTACAAATACTCAACTTCTATTTTTTCCACACCTTGTCATGCTTTTTATAGCTTTTACAATAGTTATGAAAGTTCCTTTTCAGTTTCCAACCAACCAAAATCTTTCCTCTCCCACTTTGTCTCTTCACATTCTAATTTTTGTGTTCTTTTTTCTGATTTTTTCCTTTTCACAATTTTGACAACAAATGAACAATTTTGGAAACCTTATCACCTAGGGACAACAATGACATTTTTTTGTATTTTGACTCTATTTACTTCCTAAAGACCTTTCAATGACTTAGAATGGCCTTTACAATGCCTTCATATTTTGAAAACTCAAATCTTTACAAATTTGTTTTCAGAGTCAAAGTGCTTCTGCACCAAACCACCTCTTCCTCTCATTGATTTCTCTTGTCTCCTCTTAAGTTTCTCCTCCACTCTGATTTCCATTTGATAACAATCCTCTACACTCCTAGGGTTAGGAAAAACCAATTCATCTTGTATGTTTAACCTCAAACCACCAATATATCTTGCAACATTTTTATCTTCATTATCATGATGACCAGACCTTAAACTTAATTTATAAAACTCCCCAGTATAAGACTTAATATCCATTTCTTTATGTCTTAAGCTTTGCAATTTCTTAAAAATTTGAACTTAATGATCCTTGGGTAAGAATTTACCTTTGATTTTTGAAATCATCTTGTCCCATGAGGTGATTTTAGACTTGCCTTGCTTCCTCCTCTCAAATTGAAAGTAGTCCCACCATACCAAAGCATGGCCTTGCAACTTTGCCTTTGAAATCCTTACTCTTTGCTCCTCAGAAACCTCATCACATTCAAAATGATTATCTAATGCAATAATCCATTCAAGAAGTTCTTCATCATTTAAACTTCCACCATATTTAGGAACATCAATTTTTACCTTAGGCTTGTTATCTCTAACTTCCCTTACCAACTTTGCAATCCTTTGGTTTTTTGGATCAAGTTCTTCTTCCATGTCTTCAAACTCATCATCTTCTTCTTCATCTGATTCACTCTCTTCCACATGCCTTCTTTTTTTTTGTCTCCAAGGCTATGATTCTTTCCTCCAACTCTATGATTTCTCTAGCATGTTTTTCCTTCATCTCTCTAGCCATAACTTTGTTCTTTGGAGGAATCTTTGAATACCAAAATCTTCACTTCTTCCTTGCTCTTCACAACCTGAAAAATGAAAAAAAATATACTCCTTGAAGATTTGATACCACTATGATGCAAAGTGACAAGGGAAGCAACTTCCTTTTCAAAAGCTTCTCTCAAATACTCTATATGCACACACCAACTTCACTATTCCTCTCAACAATGCAACTTGACCACTCAACTTGACTCATACAACCAGACATCTCAATAGGACTTGGGGATGATTTAAACACTCTTCACACAACACAACATGACCAAACAAATAGACCTTGCACACAAAAACATCCACTCTTCCATGCCTTCTACACAAGCCCATGCAACTTTGCAACATTCACCGACTAGGATAGTCAAAATAAAAAATTATTAAAGGAATTAACCAATCAATGAAACATGGTTTTATACTCCTAATACCATCTTCCACAAGTTCCCAAAAGCAGAAGATCAAAACCCAAAAAAAGTATCAAAAGATTGATTTACAAGCCATAAACAAGGCTTAACTAGGCCTACATAAGGAAGCTTTCAACTTTTCAAGGCACACTCCAACACCCTTATGATGCAATATCAAGGTGGAGGAACACATAATAAAGCTCAAGGAATCAAGTTCCAACTCAGATTCAAGTTTCCAACACAACTTTCATCAAATCAACACTATGGCTTCCCAATTCACCAGTAACAACAAATAGACCTATGCTTTAGAGAAGGTTGTAAGAATACCAACTTAGCCAAATAGAATCCACACATCATCAAAAACACTGAACCAAGCATACACATGAGTTCTTATGCAACAACACAAAGAAACTTCAAGTCACCCTACTCAAAGGCTACTAGAATTAGCCCAATTTTACACACAAAGTACTCTTTAAACTTCTTGCCACCACAAGATCTCTTAGACAGTCTGAAATTGTGTTACAAAACCATAGATTCTCTAATCAGTTCTTCCATACAGGTCTTCTAAGGTGCTGCTCCAACAAACCCTCCTATTTCACCCTAAAACTTAGGGTTTCTTTGTAACTCCACTCTACTGGCCACAAACACTCAAACCAAAGTTCAAAACATCTTTGCCCAGGTCTGCACAGACCCTCCAAACCTTTCTACACTTAGTCCCTTCACAAATTCACCAATACGCAACCTATAGCCTTCATTTTCTCTAGGAAAACTCACATACCTAACCTAGGGCATCACTAGAACTCAATTTTCTTGACTCCCAGCACTGTAGCAACTTATTAGAAAATTATGCAAAGTCCATTCTAAAGACCATTTTCATACATTTACAAGGGAAAAACTGACCTAAGGCATCAGATAACTTTTGCAAACCTCCATCTTTCACTCTAAAACAAATTGCAACATGAAGAAGACCCCTAAATCCACCGTTCCACCAGGTTTCAAAATTTTTCCACACACGTAGAATCACTCTGAGCTACGTTCAACCGAATTGATCTCTTAAGGGTCCAAAGGGGAAAATGGTTGCAAACTTCAGCATGAGGTTACTCAGACACCATGACGCTTAGAAACTTATCATCTAATCCTATGGAATTATGTTGGGACCCTCTACAATAACCTCTCTCGGTTTTTGTTATCTCAGAGTGGTTTTCCTGTGGTGTCCAGTTTTTAGTTGATGGAAAAAGTGTCAAATGCAAGCAGTGGAAAGTTGCAAAGTCATGCAACTTTTGTTCTTCAACTCATGTGACAAAACAAACTATTTCAACGCATCAAAATAGGCATGTTTATTCTAGGCATGGTCTTCTTTCGCACCCAAACACGCGAAATCGCTCTGAGCTATGTTCAACTGAATCGATCCCTTAAGGGTCCAAAGGGATAAATGGCTGCAAACTTCAGCATGAGGTTACTCGAACACCATGACACTTAGAAACTTCTTGTCTAATCCTATGGGATTGCGTTGGGCCCCTCTACAATAACCTCTCTTGGTTTTCATTACCTTGAAGTGGTTTTCCCGTGGTGTCCAGTTTTCAGTTGATGGAAAAAGTGTTAAATGCAAGCAGTGAAAAGTTGCAAGGTGGTGCAATTTTCGTTCTGCAACTCATGAGACCAAATGGACTATTTCAACGCATCCAAATAGGCATTTTTACACTAGGCATAGTCCTCTTTCACACCCAAACACACGGAATCGCTTTGAGCTATGTTCAACCGAATCAATTCCTTAAGGGTCCAAAGGGCAAAATGGCTACAAACTTCAGCATGAGGTTACTCAGACACCACGATGCTTAGAAACTTTTCATCTAATCTTATAGGATTCCGTTGGACCTCTCTACAATAACGTCTCTTAGTTTTTCGTTATCTCAGAGTATTTTTCCCATAGTGTCTAGTTTTTAGTTGATGGAAAAAGTGTCAAATAGAAGTAGTGGAAAGTTGCAAAGTGGTGCAACTTTCATTTTGCAACTCGTGTGACCAAATAGACTATTCCAACACATCTAAATAGGCATGTGTTATGCTAGGCATGGTCCTCTTTCACACCCAAACATGCGAAATCACTCTGAGCTACGTTCAACCGGATCGATTCCTTAAGGGTCCAAAGGGCAAAATGGCTGCAAACTTCAGCATGGGGTTACTCGAACACCGTGATGCTTAGAAAAATTTTGTCTGATCCTATGGGATCATGTTGGGCCCCTCTATAATAACATCTCTCAGTTTTTGTTATCTTGGAGTGGTTTTCCCTTAGTGTTCAGTTTTAAGTTGATGGAAAAAGTGTCAAATGGAAGCAATGGAAAATTGCAAAATGGTGCAACTTTCATTCTGCAACTCATGTGACCAAACAGATTGTTCCAGCGCATTTGAATAGGCATGTTTACACTAGGCATGGTCCTCTTTCGCACCCAAACACGCGGAATCACTTCGAACTACGTTCAACCAAATTAATTCCTTAAGGGTCCAAAGGGCAAAATGGCTGCAAACTTCAACATGAGGTTACTCAGACACTGTGATGCTTAGAAACTTCTCATCTAATCCTATGATATCATGTTGGGCCCCTATACAATAACCTCTCTCAGTTTTTGTTATCTCCAAGTGGTTTTTTCGTGGTGTCCAGTTTTCAGTTGATAGAAAAAGTGTCAAACGGAAGTAGTGGAAAGTTACAAAGTGGTACAACTTTCATTTTGCAACTCGTGTAACTAAACAGATTGTTCCAACGCATCTGAATAGGCATTTTTACACTAGGCATGGTCCTCTTTTGCACCCAAACATGCGGAATCGCTCTGAACTACATTCAACTGGATCAATTCCTTAAGGGTCTAAAAGGCAAAATGGCTGCAAACTTCAGCATGAGTTTACTCAAACACCGTGATGCTTAGAAATTTTTTGTCTAATCCTATGGGATCATGTTGGGCCCCTCTACAATAACCTCTCTCAATTTTTGTTATCTTTGAGTATTTTTCCCATAGTGTCCAGTTTTCAGTTGATGGAAAAAGTGTCAAATGGAAGCAGTGGAAAGTTGCAAAGTGGTGCAACTTTCATTCTGCAACTCGTGTGACCAAACAGACTGTTCCAACCCATTTGAATAGGAATTTTTATGCTAGGCATGGTCCTCTTTTTCACCCAAACATGCGGAATCACTCTGAGCTATGTTCAATCGGATCAATTCCTTAAGGGTCCAAAGCGAAAAATGGCTGCAAACTTCAGCATGAGGTTACTCGAACACCGTGATGCTTAGAAACTTCTTTTTTGATCTTATGGGATCGCGTTGGGCCCCTCTACAATAATCTCTCTCGGTTTTCATTATCTCAGAGTGGTTTTCCCATAGTTTTTAGTTTTTAATTGATGGAAAAAATGTCAAATGGAAGCAGTGGAAAATTGCAAAGTGGTACAACTTTCATTCTGTAACTCGTGTGACCAAACGGACTATTCCAACCCATCCGAATAGGAATTTTTATGCTAGGCATGGTCCTCTTTTGCACCCAAACATGCAGAATCGCTCTGAGCTACGTTCAACCAGATCGATCCCTTAAGGGTCTAAAGGGCAAAATGGCTGCAAACTTTAGTATGAGGTTACTCAGACACTGTGATGCTTAGAAACTTCTCGTCTAATCATATGAGATCATGTTAGGCCCCTCTACAATAACCTCTTAGTTTTTTTTATCTCGGAGTGGTTTTCCCGTGGTGTCCAATTTTCAGTTGATGGAAAAAGTGTCAAATGCAAGCAGTGGAAAGTTGCAAAGTCATGCAACTTTCATTCTCCAACTCGTGTGACCAAACGGACTGTTCCAATGCATCCGAATAGGAATTTTTACGCTAAGCATGGTCCTCTTTCACTTCCAAACACACGGAATTGCTCTGAGCTACGTTCAACCGAATCGATCCCTTAAGGGTCCAAAGGGCAAAATGGCTGCAAAATTCAACATGAGGTTACTCAAACACCGTGATGCTTAGAAAATTCTCGTCTAATCCTATAGGATTGCGTTGGGACCCTCTACAATAACCTCTCTCGGTCTTTGTTATCTCAGAGTTTTTTCCCATGGTGTCCAGTTTTTAGTTGATGGGAAAAGTGTCAAATGCAAGCAGTGGAAAGTTGCAAGGTGGTGCAATTTTTGTTCTGCAACTCATGTGACCAAACGGACTGTTCCAACGCGTCCGAGTAGGAATTTTTACGCTAGGCATGGTCCTCTTTCACACCCAAACACCCGAAATCGCTCTGAGCTACGTTCAATCAAATCGATCCCTTAAGGGTTTGAGTGTAATATGTTGAAATAAGCCATTCCTCCTATTGTTCAGGTTGTGTCTCGCTGATATGGGCCTAATGTAACTTGAATTGTGGTAGCTTGATATACAAATTCTATTGATGCTAGGGTTCAATTTGTATGATTTTGAAAAAAGAAGCCAACTGAGTAGAGTTATCAACATTATTCATAAATCATAAGAATTTGTTTAGTACACTAGCCATTTTGATGCCTTCTTGTAGTCTCAAACATTATTTTGTATCATTGTTACATTGGTCTTCAGAGTGGTAGCTTAATATAGCTCCATAATACAAAATCTGGTTCATGTTGATTTTCACGTGAAAAAAATGTGAATAAAATCACGTTGATTTTCGTGAAAAAAAACCATGAGACCATAGCTTGTTTCTTACTATTATGCTTTGATAGATTTTTTCCAAGCATTTGTAGCTTGTTTGAAAGCACCTGTTTTAGGCTTTTAGCCATAGCACCAAGGCAATGAACTGTTTGATAAAATGCTTTGATAGACATGTATGAAAAATGTGTTAGCATAGATAAGGAACTCTTTGAAAAAATTCCTCAAAAAATGAGGTCATGGTGATGGAATGCCATGAAAATAAAATGCTTTTGATTGTCATGGCATTCCATCAGGTCATGAGACCTCATTTCTTTGAGGCATTTTTTCAAAGAGTTCACTGCCTTGTCTATGATATTGCTTACTATTATGCTTTTGATAGATTTTTTCCAAGCATCCATAGCTTGTTCGAAAGAACTTCTTTTAGGCTTTCAGCCATAGCAACAAGGCAACACTTGAACTATTTGACAAAATGCTTTGGTAGACATGTATCAAAAATGTGGTAGTATAGACAAAGCAGTGACTGTTCGAGAAAATGCCTCAAAAAAATGTGGTCTCATAGAATGCCATGACAAGCAAATGCAATTGGCAGTTGCTCCTAGTTATTAGTTATGCAATGTGAAGTAATTGAAAAACTGCTTAGGTTGACTTTGTAAAAACTATATTGTAATTGAAATTTTGTCATCTATCATCATCTAGTTATTAGTTATGCAATGTGAAGCAATGCTTTGAGTTTGAAAGATGTGTAATGCAATGTAATCAACCTTATGAATATAAACTACAAAAATCTATTTTTTACTAAGCTACCAGTTTGGTTTTGGGTACGACAACCCGATTCACCAGTTCGGGAAAAAAAATTTGGGGTTTGGGTTCATTTTGGGTTCGATAATACAAAAACATAAAAAAATCATAAATATATACATATTTGCGGCAGTAATTAAGTTCATAATACACCACCATATTAATAGTCAAATAACATAGCAAAAATACACCACCACTTTCATAGTCAAATATTAAAATATTAGTGATACTCGAATTTCATCATACAAAATTATAAATTAAAGTTCAAACATAAAAATGTCAAGTGTTTACAATCAGCCATTATTGATCATTGATCAATCTAAAAAGTGTGAACATTTTTCTATGTGGAAGGAAAACAAGAAAATAGCATTACATAATTATTTACATTGTGAAAGAGCCAAAACCTTTTTCTTGCAGATCGTAGAAGAATCTCAGTGATTTTTTGGGTGTCCTTGCCTTGGAATGGAACTATCTTGACCCATGAATGATTGACCAGGAATTGTGAGAAAGAAATAAGATAAATCATGCAACTTGTTGCAATTTCTTTCCTTGGAAAAAAGGGTAAAGTTTGATTTTCAAGGAGAATCTCATTTAGAATTTGAACGCATTGATAATTTTCAAGATAGACTTAGCCAAATATGTCATCTAGGTTTGAAGCTTTTAGGTAAAATTTTTGCTTCTTAAAATTTTGTTCAAAATTCAAGATGCAGGCTATCCTCCCTTGGGGAAGAGAAGGCCTATCAAACCTAACACTCTTATGCAACACTTTTTAAGTTCTTGTTGATGCAGTATTAGATGCGAAGTTTCAAAATAGGCATGGTTATATAAATTCTCATCTCAGGACTATCATTGCATCAAATAAAGAATTTTCAATCCTTTATGGTCTAGACAAGAGAAGTATGGAGTAGTGTTCCAATGCTAAAGTCTTATTGTGAATCTCTTTGCTATAAGTGGTTCAAAAATGAGGAATCTATCTTCTGCACCAAATAAGAAATATTCACAATATGTGCTAGGAAGGAATAAGTCCATAAGATCGAGTGTGCAAGAACTGAGAATTGAAAATTGGCTTACGTTTGACTTCCACACAAAAAATTTCACACTTTTCGATGTTCACACGTAAGTCAAAAAGTATATGTGTGTAAGTTCTAAAGTATACACTTGAATACACGTAACTCATATCTATTGAACCATGAATTTATAATGCAAATATGGACACCATCGATAAAAAAGATTTGTATTAAAAGCAAATAGCCATGTACTCATACATCAATAAATGTCGATATAAGTATAAAATATAGTTACAAAATAGCCATATAGGCTTACGAGAATGCCATATAGGCATACAATGTCAAATATATCCAATCAAAATATGTACAAAATTTCCATGTAGGCATACAACAAAGGGCTCTACATTCAAAATTCATTTCTCTCCATGCTTTGGTTCAAATACAATTTTCTTTCCCTTTGGTTGGCGATCTAATGGCGATAAGTCTGTCACCCATCTCTACTGTGCTCAAGGAGTGCTCCTGCTGCTCCTCCTAGGGTTTAGCTCCTGGTGAAGTTTTAATTGTTACAATAAGAAGTAAAGACATTAATATATAGAAATTACATTATAAAAATTGATATATTTAACAAAATAATCACTTACGGCCATCTCACAATCACTCTCCTCGATGGAAATATTTGCACGCCGATGTTGAGGCGTGCTCAAGCCCTGTATAAACTATCCAAATAGGAATTAAACTACGAATCAATAATGGTTTGATTTTTCACTAGAACTAGTTCATCTATAACAACGAATGTAAATTGAAATTTAGTAATTTTCCTCATACCTCCCCTATCAGAGCCATCGAGGATTGTATAGCGGAGGAAACACCAATATCCATTGCCCTCATAACATTTGGCGGTGTTTCTATCACCAACATCTGAAAATAAAACAACAAATTATTCAATCACAAAATAGTTACAATAGCGATCCACGTGATAACTTATAATGTATGAGATCTAATGAACAAAATTTTGAGTACAAGTATTAAACTATATATTTCTGATTATTAGTTATCGAATTTGAAGTAATGCTTTGAGTTTGAATGATGTGTAATGCAACGTAACCAACAATATGAATATAAACTACACAAATATATTAAACTTAGAATTCATTAGTTAAGTTCTCTTTATTCTATATTACCTCCGTGAATGTTTGATCAAATCTACTGGCACTAGGAGGTGTTTCCTTGAAACCTCCAACATTATCCTGTTCAACATCCAAAATCACATATTAAAATACCATTCGTAAAATAATGCTATTAACATGTAATAAATTTATAATTGTTTACTAGTTACATAACCCACTGATAGGTGTACTACAAAAATAAGTAGGGGGAGCACTGGTGTATACAGTCTCAACACTGTGACCCTACAATTTTATTAAAATAATAAAACTAAATTAGTTAATCTTACATTTCACAATCAAAATTTAATAAATTAAATTCAATGAACATGTTGAATTTTACCTGAGTGTTAATGTCATATGCATCATGCAAAATTTTAGTCGTCCTCTCCATCCTCATAGATGCATACAGATCAATCTGTGTAGTAGCATATGGATCCTGCGTAGCACCCTCCTGAGTGCCAGTAGGTTCATACGAACAAGTCGCCCCACAAGATTGACACACACGGGTTCGAAGGCCACCACCTAAAGACTCCCCTGGATGGCATTGTACAATATGGCTAGTGTGATGGATGACACTCTGGGTCAAAATTGTGATTTCCTGCAATGTCTCTACATCGGCACTCTCCTTCACAATGGCAGGCATCACAATGTGCTCACGAGGTGGCCTAGTGAGAGGTCGTCTCCCTTGCCGCGCAAGATCCGGCTATGCACTGGGCCTATCCTGAGCTGGCCCCCCACCTCTCCCCTAGAACTCCCTCATATCAAAATAATTTTGGATTTGGTTCAATACAAACTCACTGTATAGTTTCCTAAGAAAATATTGGGGGATTTCACAATTATTGCACGGGGGGTAATCAAAGACCAAATACCATCTATCATAAAAATGGTTCCTAATCTCTTGGTGGTGGCACCAATGAATAGGAAACCTTTTTGCATTGATGGTAAGATTTTTATTTGCTTTAGGGTCAGTGAATAAAGATCACAAATCACCTTTAGTAATTTTTAAATCTTTTACTTGTTTATATGATAATTTGTCTGCATAATATGCCCTGGTTGCCTGCCTCCTATCTTGCCATCTAGATATTTGTTGGGTAATTTCATCTACATTTTTTAACATCTTTTTCAATGAATTTTCTAGAAGCATTCTTTCTGTGGTTGAAGAATTTGGATCACTCAACCTGTTGATAAGATCCTCAAGTTGTTTTCTATTGTTCTCAATTTCACTCTTCAAATTTTCTTGAGTGCCAAGAGGGTATTGAGTGATTGGTGGGGGAGGTTGATTTTGTTGTTGAGGTTGATTTTGTTGAGGATTTTCTTGAGGATTTTGTTGTTGAGGATTTTCCTCTTCTTGTTGAGGATTTCCAGGATTTCCTACAAATTTACAAAAAAAAAATCAAATCTAACTTAAAACAAACAAAATCAATTTCAAACTAAGAAATTCAAAATAAATAGCAAACAATACTTACCTCCTGCACCTCTTCATCATCGTGGCACCATATTTGCAAAGAAAATCCAATTTTTGTTGATGAAATTTGTAGAAATCCTTCCTCCTAGAACGCGAGCGTGAAAGTGAGGGTTTTTGGCTGCAAGCAAAGCTGAGAAACAGTAAACAGAAAATGATACACTTTTCACTTTTTTTTGCTTTTAAAACAACATAACGCGAGCACGTTATAATGCGCTCGCGTTATCTATTTTCAAAAAAAAAAAACTATTTGGCCACAAAAGTGTGACCAACTTCATGCACCTGCCCTTTGTCACCCTATTTGAGAGCATTGGACTTTTATTAAAAGGGTGTTTATATATTTTTAAGAAAATTATTAATACTATTTGGTTTATCATGTTACTAATGATGTGGTTAAGCCATTGGATATTCAAGGTTTTATTGATGTAGATTGAGTAGGTGAATTGGATAGTTGAAGGTCCACTAGTGACTATGTTTTGTCTTTTCTTTAAGGTGCAGTGAATTGGATGAGTAAAATAAATCCTATAGTTTCTTTTTCTATCACAAACGAAGAGTATATGGTTGCTAGGTATGCCTCTCAAAAGGTTGTATGGTTACATAGACTTGGTAGAAGTATTGGTTTTGATTGCAAGATTTTGAGGATCTGATATGATAGTGAGAGTGTCATATGTTCAACCAAAAATCCTATGTATCCTTCTTGTACTAAGCATGTTGATGTTTAGTATCACTTTGTGTGAGAAATTCTTGATAATAGTAAGGTCTTATTAGATAAAGTTGACATATTGGATAATGTTTCAAATTCTCTCATAAAGCTAGTAACCACAAATAAGTTATCTTGGTGTAGGAAGGACATGGGCCTTGATCACTATACTTGATTATAATTTTTGTTTCCTTATGAATGTATTTACTATGTATAATCTCAAGTGGGAGAATATTAGGATAAGGTGGCATTACCCTTGCAATCATAAGTCATTTTCGTGTGTCTCCATGATCCTTGGAAGGTGTACTTGGATACCTAGGGTAACTAGGGATACAAATATTTAATATTTACTTACCAATGATAAATTATAAAAATACATCCATAGATGTGGATCTAGTCATCAGTGATGGTTACAAAGTATATTAGCAAAATACTACTTATAGACATCTACTTGTATGGTAGGAACCACTTGGACTTGCATTTCTATGCATGTTGTTAAATGTATTTCTCATCTGGGCACCAATATTTTATTGGTGTGCATGTTAGTAGTTAGAGCTATCAACGAGTAATGGAGTAGTGGCAATTGACCAATTTTGATTGGCTATGGGTTAGGCACCAATGAAGGTCTTGTGATCATTTATGATTTTTTCTAAGTTTATAGGTTTTCCATGATGCATGGGGAATATGGTTTTGGTATGTGGATTTGCCACTTTTTTGGAGATAACATAGTGGTATTCTCATCATATCTCTTCTATAAGTTGAAGACTTGTGTTAGTAGAAGATAAGTAAATTTTGTAGGTTGTTGAAGTAATAAAGTGTTGCCAAAATCCCTAGGTTCTTAGGGGCACAACAAAATAAATACTTGTAATAGTAATAAGTAAGAAAAATATCACCTAAATAGGCTTGAGAAATCCAAGATGATAAGAGAGCTGCAAATAATGTTGGAAGAGTGTTGTAGAAAGTCATAGAGCTTGACAGAGTGACGTATGAGCTTAAGAGTGCCAACAGAGAGAGAGCAAAGGGTCCAAAATGAAAATTTAATTTCAAAACATGATAAGAGGAGGAAAAAGTAATATTTTTATGACCAATTTGGAATCATCTTGAACCATTTTCACTAACCTATGCAGGTGACAAGTTCAAAAGCACTTAGAAATGATCACTAAATGAAAAATTTCATGGGATACTAATGTGATGTATGAACATTTATGTGATGTGCTAGTGTCTTGATAATTTATGCTAAATATGATGAGAAACTAGAAAATAATAAAGCTAACACAAAGGTGAAATCAAATATTAACCACAAGAAATAAACCCTAAGCACCATGGGAAGGACTTGAAGGCTAATACAAAGGATGAAATGTGCCTAAAAAAAATTTAAGGGAATGAACACAAAAATAGGCACAAAACATATAGTTAAATTGCAAGGGTATGCTATTTTTGACATCATAGTTGGATAAAGGAAAATATAATTAGCAAATGGATACCTGTGATGGTCCCTCAAGAGAATAGGAAAGAAAAAGATGACATGGGTGGTCCCTTGGAAAAAGAGGAATGCAAATGGTGAGAAGGGGTGTGAAATGGATAAAGGTGATGGAAAGAAGTGAGAAAAGGGAAAACATTAAATTAAAAATGATGAAATTGATGAAGGTGAAAAATAATTAAGATAGATAAATGGGGTAACTTTTTTAGAAGAGGGGTGAATAAGTAGTCTAGAGGGTGAAATTTTTCATTTTCACCTTTGTAAATAGTTAATCTCAGTGATATAAAAGTGCCTCTAAGAGAAAAATGATGAGTATACCAATCCACAAGAACTACATTTAGCATGTGAGGTGACTTTAGGTAGTAAATAATAATTTTTCTATATTTTTTAGCCCATTTAATGTCTTTAGAAGTAGGATAACCACATTCCATAATACATGTTCTTTCTAGGATGAAATTTTTACTCCACCACAAGTGTAGCTCTACTTCACATATGCACTGAACTTTGAAGTGCAAGTATGCTCAGAAGAAGTGCATGTGTAAATGATAGGAATGCCTGTATCATTGAAGCATATGCATTGAAGGATGAGTGAATACATTTATCCTAAATAATATATTCCTATGCTAGGTGGGTGGAATATTCACACCAAATGGTGGTGTTTAGTGACTAGGAAGAAAGCTGATAGGGGTGAAGATGAAAGTTATGGATTGAGGATGCCCCCTCGAGAGGACATGCAGGTTCAAGAGAACAAGGTGTGCTTGTGAAATGGATGAGATGATGAAAGGGTATATGAGGAAGATGATGCAAAGTGATGGATAAGGAAGGATGATGAGTGAGATGAGATTGGGAAGCACAAATGGATTTAAGGGCAAGGGGGATGTTTCCCTAGTCAAACTGCAAGCCAAAATGTGTTGATGATGGATGGAGTGTTGTCAATAAGGGAACGATATGTCTCGAAAAAACACAAGGATAGGGAAGGATGCATCTCAACAAGTGTTGTTGATGAGGAAAGGATACATCCCAATGATGCTAATGAAAGCGTCATTGATGAGGGAAGGATGCATTCCCAAAACAACACCAAAGGATAGGGAAGGATATCCTGATGATGATTATGATGATTATAATGATGATGATTAGATCGAGGCTTGTAGCGAGACGGGGAACAAGACCAAGGATGTGAATCTTAGATGATTTTTGCTAGATTGAATTGATGAGGATTGAAAGGACTAAAATGATTGGGGATAAGATTCTTAGAATAACCAATCTATATTATTCTAAGAAGATTGAAGAGATGATGATAAGAGATTGGATGGATAGAGGAGGTAGAGTGATGAAGGTTGAATGGATGGGGGGGATTTTGATAGATGAGAGGATGGGGGATGGGGAGATGAATTTTTGTACAACCAAAATCATAGGTCATGGGTTGGGTAGGGAAGTGATGGAGGATACATGCAATGCAATGGAATGGGAGATGAAATGTAATCCTAATGCAATTTGCCATTTTTGGAGAACTTTTTTGCTATAGCATAAGATACCAAGCGCCAGGGTATGTAAACCAAGGTGGATTAGTGTCTAATGCATAAAAAAAAAACACAACAAACAAGAAGGCTATCCCAACACCCCAAAGTCACGAAGACCTTGGTCAGGCTAGGCATTGGGATAACCACAAGCACAAAAGGATTCCCCAGCTTAACACAAGATAGTAGGGATCTTGGTGGGCACAATGCAGGACAACCAAGAAGACATCAACAAACAAAAGATCAAGATATGCCCCTATGTTTACCTGTAAAATCACACCATGACATGATGGATCATGGTGACCATGACAAGTGATGATAGGGAGCTCAAATGATAAACAACAGCCAAAAGCACCAAAATATCACAAGCAATTTCAAATGTCCTTTGTCACAAGATCAAGGGGAGAATCAAGGGGATGGATGGGATTGATGAGGTTTATTAGGAAGGATGCATCCTGTGAGACCAAAGATGGATACTAAACTAAAAGATCGATATGACATAGGATATTCAAAACTGATTGGATCTAATGATACTAGTGGATCTCATTTGTTAAGAACCAGCTAGATAAGGGCATGACCCGATGACATGCCACAAGGGAACAAGACACGATACTGACACACCCTAAAGACCTAGAGGCTTGGGGGCCAATCAAAGATTAGCCTTGCCTACATGAAATCACAGAGCCCTCATAGTTCAAAAAAAGCCCATGGATAAAAGTGGAAAGAGGACAATGGGGACTAATGATGGATGACAAAAGATGCGATGGAAAAATTCCCTAGGGGCAGATTAAATGATCAACCTCGCCTATGTGAAAGCACAAGGGCAACAAAGTTCGACAAAAGACCAACGATAGATAATGGATAAAGGATGATGAGATAACCCTGATAAGGGGATAAAAATATGGGACCAATATGATGAGACAAGATAGACCTAGTGGATAAGATAGGACGATGGTGATATGAATAAGATTTGGATTAGGTGAAGCTCAAGGATGGGATAGTTATCCAAATCATCACAAGATGAATGAGGAGGGTGACATGATGGATAGATTAGTGATGAGAAATGATAGGAGATTGGAAAGATGTGCAAAAGAAGCGGGAGTGAAGATGATGAGATAGATGGAATTGGGTTGCATGGAGGGAAGCCTATAGCTAGATACCAATGACAAAGGATTATGAGATGGGATGAGGATAAAGATGAAGGGATGGATAGATAAAGATAAGATGGAAAGATGCTACAATGGATGGATAAAGGGGTAAGGATTTGGATGAGGGAGGGGATGACATGATGGATGAATGATATCTCCAAGGACTATATCACAAAAGGAGATAGATTCCCCCACTCTAAAAATTTCATATATGATGAGGTATGAGGTATGGAAGATAGAAGGATAGGAAAATAAAGGAGTGAGATGGATATAGGTAGGATGAATGGATAAGGAAAGGAGATTGATGGTAGCATGATGGGTGGAAAAGGAAGGTAGACGAATGTGGATAAGGATTAGGATAGTGTGTAGGTAACGGGGATGTATGCCAAGAGGTGTCCAAAGCATGTATATATTTTTTCCCCTATCAATATCAAGATCACAAGGAGGATGAAGGGATTAGGATAAATGGGATATGACAGGTAAGATGTGCAAGATATGGGTGAAGGGGATGTAGTTGCCCCCAAGTGTGGAAAGAGACAGATGGGGATTTATGCATGACGTCTGTTTGCTAGGTTTTCATGATGGTACTTATCTAAGGTGCTTGTTTTCCAAGTTTTCACAATTGGACAAGTTATTTCTCTTTACTTTTTTTCTTTTTTCTTTTTTTGCCATTTTTTTTTTAAAATTTTTTTTGGATAGAATGTGGATAGAGATGGATAAGGATAGGGATTGGGATAAGTGGATTTAGAAGATACGTGACAAGGAGATGGGTGAATGAATCAAGCATCAAGTTCCATATGGGGTAGTATGACTCCATGGGGTGAAGTGACTATTGGATGTTGATACAACCTTATCAAGATAAACGGATTATGCAAGAGAATGGATTAAAGGGGTTGGATGAAGGAGATATGTAGGATAATGGATGGGATGTTGGAAAGTGTATGGATGGAATGATGGGGTAGGCATGTGATGGGGAGATGTTTTTAGGACCAACATTGGCACATATGGTGGTGTATGTGAAAGGATAGGAGGATTAATGGATGGAGAATGTGGGGATAATGGAGGAGATGGGATAATGAAATTTGGGACATAAGGACCCAAAACAGATTTAGGAGATGGTGGAAAATGATTAGCTTTTGGAGTAGCAACTTTGGATGTTACAGATTTTTCATTTGAAGGCATTGCATCTTTTGTCTTTGGGATCCACATGGTTTTGATCTTCGCTTTGGTGGGCCTTTGTGGCCTACGGATTTGATTTGGATTTTGGATTTGATTTTTCTTTTCTTCACCATGTCTTTTAGAAGGGACATGGGGAGCTTTAGATTCATGTGGATGTTTGGATTTATGCATGTTTACTTTGGCATCAAAAGTGCTTTTAATAGCAATGGGATGGGTGCAAGGAAATGGATGAGATGGAGAAGATATGAATGGAGTGATGGAGGTAGGATGATATGTGGATGGAGGATGTGTAGGTACGTGCCTTTGTTGATCCTGATTATGGGATATGAGAGTGGAAATTTTATGATGGGTGATATGGATAGGTGATGGATGGATAAAAGGATGAATAGGATGAGATGGAGGAGGTGATTTTGGGATATAAGGGCCCAAAATAGATGTAGTACCTGGAGGATGTATGATGGTGGGTGGAGGGATATAAGGACCCAAAATGGATGGAGCAAATGAAAGATGGAAGATGATGGACGGAGGGATGTAAGGACCCAAAATGGATGGAGCAGATGAAGGAGGAATATGGATGGTTATTTTGAGACGATATGATGGAGGAGGGGGAATGGCAGCAAATGATCTGGTGGAATGATGGGAAGAGCTTATTATTCTTTTGGAGGAGGCTCGTTGAGGATGTATAGAGGTTGTACCAACATTTTTGGATTGTGAATCATGGAAAATACATCAAAGACCTTGTCTATAGGATTTTTCTTTGACATGGATGGGCTCTAAAATACCTTTCTCATGCAGTCCTAAACCTTTTCCTTGATAGTTCATATTCTTGAGCATTTGATCCATGATAGGATTTTTCTTATTCTAGAAGAATGATGCGAGTCCATTATTAGGCAGAGGATGATGGGTGGTATATATGCTTTATTTTTCTTCTACAAGGAGACCACCATGGAAGAATGTGAGAGTACCAAGGGGATATAAAAGCGGTGAGGGGATAGTAGGTTTAGGCAACAATGGAGGATCATGAGACGGATATGATGGGATAGCAACATCTGGATGGGTGGTATCAGTAGAGGACTTAGGTGATATGATAGGATCTAGATTTGTTGCAGTACAGGCGATAAAGGATCTTGAGTGTCAAGGGGATCATGGGATGGAATGGATGGGGGATTGTGATCTTCAGATGGACTAGATGGGACGACAAGATCTTGATGTGGAAAAGGGGATATGTTGGTATGCTTTGGATTAGGATCTTGGCATGACTCATCTTGTGTGGGTGGCATGATAATGGAGTCTTGGAGGGACTCTTCAAGTGGGGAAGATGGAAGGATAGAGGATTCATGAAGTTCATGAGAGGGGATTTCGGTGGATCTAGGAGCAGGAGAGTGGATTATATTTGGTTATCTTCGATGGGTTCAACAGATCTCAAGGTAGGAGATGGGGGTTCAACAAATTCATTAGGTGTGATGGTTTCAACAGTTTGAGTGGTGTTGGGGGTGGTAATATCAATGATAGGTGTGGTACGGAGAAGGGTCTCATCACTAGTGATCATGGATGATGGATTGGGAGGGCATGGTTCCACGACTTCAAGATGTGGATTTGGGGATATCTTCTTTGATGTGATTCCTTGGAGAAATTTTGGAGTGAGAATCATGCATACTCTAGGCTTAGCTGGGGTGACAGGGATAGACAAAGGATTAGAGACTGGTGAAGGATTGGGATTATGGATTGGTGGACTAGGATTGGTTGGAGGAATGGGATTGGATGGGAGACTAATAGTAGATGGAGGATTAGGATTGGAGGGGGGTTTGGGATTAGATGGAGGGTTAAGGTAAGAATATCGTGACAATAGACTAGAATAGGAATTCACAGGTGGTTAGTTGATGTTGGAGGAAGTAGATGAGGAATTAAGATAGGAATATTGGGATGGTAGATTAGGATAGGAGGATGTGGATATTGGATTCGGATAGGTTGATGGGGGTGTAGGATTAAGATAAGAAGGTGTGGATGTAGGATTAGAATGGATAGACTGGTAAGGAGGATTAGGATAGGGGGACATGGATGGGGAATTCTAATAGGAGTATTGGGGTGGTAGATTAGGATGGGAAGATTGGGAGGATAGATTGGGATAAGAGGATGTGGGTGGTGGATAAGAAAATGATGTAGAGGAAGGATACGATGGAGATGCAGGCGAGGAAGATAATGGATATCCCTCGTCAAAGGTAGCATAAGGAGCGTTATTAGGTGTGGATGGAAACATAATGAGATAGCTCAGATAGGTGATTGGATTTTGGATGACACTTGGGGAAAGCTTGCTAGAAATGATAGCGTCAAGGGGATCTATGTCATATACATCTTAATCAACAAGACTTTCATTATCGTCATCAACGTAATTAGGATTCCCTTGGACTACTATTTTTGGTTGCATCGACAGAGGATAAGGATTGATGATGTCAGATGGGATGGATACTGATTGAAAAGATGGGAATAGCCAATTAGAAGGAAAGAAAAGATAATGAAAAGGTAAAGATTTGTTTCGATATCAGAAGATCTTGGATGTAGGTGGACTAAAGCTCAGATTGGAATTCAAGCTCAAATTGGGATTAGATCAAAGCTCAGATTAGGATGATTGGAGAATGTGATGGGATTAGCCTAGATAAGATCGATTGATGAGACGATTTGATAAGATTAGATGATGGATTAGATAGGATGATGAAAGGGATTCTAAACCACGTTTAGGGATCACCCTAGGTGACTTAAGGCGTTGATTGATCGGATAAAAGGATAAATAGATGATTGTAGCACCGAATCCACCTTGAGATTGAAAGTGGATTGATTGGGCCAAAGATGATAACCAACTCAAGACAGATGACAATCCTGAGCAGATGTGAGTGATGTCGATCGAATGCAGACACCTAAGTCAATTTGGGTAATAACCTTTAAAATGAAGTTTATGGGATTTGGATCAAGAAAATGATGATGGATACTTAACCTAGAGTTGTTCTAAGATGTACCTATTTGATTTAGATGATGAATGGATGACCTACAAATGGACTGAAGTGAAGATCACCGGTGAAAGGAAGATGGAAATGGACTGGAGGGAAAGGTCACCTATCCACTGGATCTGGTCGCCTATGTTTGGGTGTTGTCACCTATGCACTGGGCCTGGTCGCCTATTCCCTGGGCCTGGTCACCTCTGGACTAGGTCTGGTTGCCTATTTCTGGGGTGTGGTCACCTGTGTCTTGGGCTTGGTCACCTATTCCTTGGACCTGATCACCTATTCCCTAGGCTTGGTCGCCTCTCTGTAGGGTAGGGTCACCTATCTAGTTTCTGGTCTCTCAGAACGGGTAGATAGACTAGTAGAACAGGTAGATAGATACTCGGAACGAGGAGATGAATGCTCAGAATGAGAGAATGGAGGCTCGAAATGAGGAAATGGATCCTCAAAAGGGTAGATTGACTCTCAAAACGAGGAGATGAAAGCTCAGAATGGATGAGTATATGCTCAAAACGAGGACAGGGATGCTTGAAATGAGAGAATGGAGGCTCAAAACGAGGAAAAGGATGCTTGAAAGGGTAGAGTGACTCTCGGAACGAGGAGAAAAAAGCTCAGAATGGATGATTAGATACTTGAAACAAGGAAAAGGATGCTTGGAATGAGAGAATGGAGGCTCAGAACGAGGAAAGGGATTCTCGAAAGGGTAGACTGACTCTCTGATAGAGGAGATGAAAGCTCTGAATGGATGAGTAGATACTTAGAATGAGGAAAGGGATGCTCGAAAGGGTAGACTGACTCTTGAAACAAGGAGATGAAAGCTTGGAATGGATGAGTAGATACTCAGAATGAGGAAACAGATGCTCGGAAGGGGAGATTGACTCTCAGAACGAGGAGAAAAATGTGTGGGATGGATGAATGGATTAACTGAACAGGAGATGAGATTAGTTGTTCAAGGAGAAAATTCACCCAAACTGATGGAAAACTCACTCAAGAAGGTGCAACATGCCTATTCACTAAAAATGGGAAAAAATAATGGAAGACGATAGAAAATGGCTAACATAACGACTTGGATGGAAGACGGGATTAGCCGTTTTTGGATCTAAATCAACCATCCAAGGGGAAATGTTGTCCAACTAGATGGTGAGGTCACCCAACTTAAGGGCACAGTTGCTTATTCTAAAGAACGGACAAGAACGACAAAAAATGATAGAGAATGACTGATAGCACAGTTGAAAAAGCAAGCAAAAATGCTCGTTCTAGGGTCAAGGATGCCTATCTAAGGTTAGGACCACCCCTATTGAGGGAATGGTCACCCAACTAGGGGGAAATGCCACCTATTCTAGGGAACAGACGAGAATGATCAAAAAAGACTGAGAACGACTGACAAAATGACTAAAAAAGCAAGGAAAAAAACTTTTTTTAGGGTCAAGGATGCCTATCTGAGGGAAAGGCCACCCCTATTGAGGGCATGATGATCCAAATAGGGGGAAATTCTTCCTATTCTAGGGAACAAGCAAGAACAATCAAAAATGACAGAGAACGATTGACAAAATAGCTAAAAAAGTGAGGAAAAACTCCCATTTCAGGGTTAGGGACACCTATCTAAGGGAAGGGCCACCCCTATTGAGGGATTGGTTGCCCAAATAGGGGGAAAGGCCACATATTCTAGGGAATGGGTGAGAATGATCGAAAATGATAGAGAACAACTAACTAAACGGCTAAAAAAGCAAGGAAAAACACCTATTTTAGAGTCAAGGACGCATATCTGAGGGTAGGGCTGCCCCTGTTGAGGGAATGGTCACCCAACTAGGGGAAAGGCTTCCTATTCTAGGGAATGGGTGAGAACAATCAAAAATAATAGAGAATGATTGATAAAATGACTAAAAAGTAAGGAAAAACACTCATTTTAGGGCCAGGGATGCCTATCTGAGGGCAGGGCCACCCTTGTTAAGGGTGTGGTCGCCCAAATAGGGGGAGAGGTCACCTATTCTAGGGAATGGGTGAGAATGATTGAAAACAACAGAGAATGACTGACAAAATAGCTAAAAAAGCAAGGAAAAACACCTGTTTTAGGGTCAAGGATGCCTATTAGAGGGTAGGGTCGCCCCTGTTGAGGGTGTGGCACCCAACTAGGTGGAAAGGCCACCTATTCTAGGAAATGGGAGAGAACGATAAAAAATGATAGAGAATGACTAACAAAATGATGAAACGGGTTCCTCGAACGACACAACGGGTTCCTCGAACAACAAAATGGGTTCTTTGAACAGTGCATGAATTCTCTAAATGGACTATTAGGTTCACGAAATGAGGGAACAGACTCACAAATGTATGGAATGAGCAAGAGAACTGGCGGAATGACTGAATGGGAGGTAGGAATGATCGTTTAAGATGTAAAAACACCTGTTTGGGCATGGTTGCCCCTCTTCAGGGCATGGTCACCCCTCCTAGGGCATGGTCACCCCTAGACTAGGCCTAGTCACCCCTAGACTCAACATGGTTGCCCCTTTGAGTGAAAGATGAACAATTTTGACTCAAACATATTGGAAAATGACTGAGACAAAGGGCGAGGTCACCCCTCTTGAGGTCGGGGTCACCCCTATTCAAGGTGTGGTCGCCCCTATTGACAAAACTAAACTTGACTTAGGAAAAATAACTATGGAAAAGGACAGAAAACATTGCAAACAACAAGCAAAAGGCAAGGCTAACTTGACTAGTAAGATATGGGCTAGTTTTTCACAAAAAAGATAATTCAAGTAGCACAATCCTATGATTAGTATGAGGGGTATGACCAACACAATCCTCTAACTAGGCTAAATAAGGCGATCTAGGGAGTCCTTGATATACACTCAGTACGTGAGGCACAACCGTGAACACCAGCCCATCACAAGTGTGAGTTGGGAACCCCAGCAAGATACTAAAGGCTCAAACCAACTCTTCACGTCTATCTAGGTATCACCCTAGCTTCGACGCTCTGCCAGACACGATGTGACTAGATTGGGGTATAACTTTGGCCTCCCCCCTTTATATACCCCGTTGATACACGTGGTTGGAATTGTCCCTTGGGGTGATGAAATCCCCAAGCAGGTCCCACTAAGAAGAGAACGCTAACCATCTTCGGCTACTCCCCAGGCTCACACGAAGTGCAAGGGGAAAGCTTGAATGATGTAATTTGTCCCCTTGGGTAACACAAAGGAATTAAGTAAGCTACGATTTCTCTTCACCCAGGATCGCCAATTGGCACAAGGCGATTGGATACATCAATAGCTTACTTGATAAGCATGGAAAATAGTGTTTTGGCTCCCCCTACTTAGACTATGTGCCTAATTAGTGTGAAAAGGAAATCAAACAACTCACTAAATGCATTGGTCCTTTCATCTTGCAACAAACATGTTAGTAGTTTTAACCTTCGTTTTTCATCAAGCATGAAATAACTATACAAACGTTAGTAAAAACCTTCACAATCACCAACAACATGAGTTAGGGGGTCAGTAATAACCAAAATGACAAAAAACAATATGTAAAATGATTTAAAATGTTATTTTTTCCTTGCAAAAGGCTCTGTCAGGGCTTGGTCACCTATTCCTAAGGCTTGGTCACCTCTGTCAGAGCCTGGTCTCCCATCTGCAGGTCCTAGTCGCCCCTCTGGTCAAAATAGAGAGTTAAACTGGTTGTTCTGTCTCAGACAGGCATTTGTGTCTAGGCGGGGTCACCCCTCTACAGGTCCTGGTCACCTCTATTTCCAAAACAGAGAGTGAAACTAACTTTTGTGTCTTGGATAGGCATCCTGGTAAGGGCAAGGTCACCTTTGTTCAGGTTGGGGTCGCCTATCCTAGGGTGGGATCACCCCTCTGTGTCACCTGAATCTGCAAAAACTCAAAAATATAGCAAACATGAAAGAAAAAAGGGACTCGTTTGTGGGTCCCACCTGGTGTGCCAGAAATGTATGCAAGTGTTATTACCTCTAAATGTGTAAAACAAAATAAGAAATGCAAAGTAAAGAACACTAGACCACCTCAAGATTGGGCTACGTTGAACACAAACAAAAGAAAAGATAAAGCAAGAGTGATTATACCTTTTATCTGTGTCGATCTCCTTGGTTGGCCCTTGATTGAAGCTTGAGTGTGTGCTCCTTTGATTGCAATGTGATGAAAAATGTATGCAAGGCGGTTAAGATGCAATGGAAGATGCAAATGATGAAGGTGGGTATGTGACAAAGTGAGCAAGATGGATGCAAGAGGATGAGAGCTAAGTATGCAAGTTCTTGAATGCAAAAGATGTGCTTGATGATGGCTTGAGAGATTTAGAACATAAGTGTGATAAAATTCCTAATGTAAATGAATGAATAAGAAGGGGGGTTATTTATAGAGGAAATTGAATTCTCTATAGAATTCAATGGTCAGGATTGAGCCACCATGGCCAAGATAGAGGGCTATGGTGAGTTGAGAACTCACAAGCCCTCACATCTTTCCATGTGGAGAATGAAGTTTCCAAAGGACATGGTGAGATGGAAAGTGTACAAATGATGTGGAAGAATGAAAAGTACCTTGAGATGTGACTGATGTGACCTTTCAATGATTACATGGGGAAGAGGAGATTCCTTGGAGGAATAAAAGTGAATTTTAAATTCACATGATTGGGGATATCTTAAGGATAAGACAAGGTTCCCAAAAAGGGAGTTGAGAAGTACCTTGGATAAGACAAGGTTCTTATAATAGAAGGTTTCTAACCCATGTGACTGATGTGACCTCTCAATGATTGTAAGAAGAGGCGAACCTTGGAGGACTAAAAGTGAATTTTAAATTCACATGGGGAAGACAAAAATGAATTAAAAATTCCTTGGGGGATGAGAGAGAGTTGAATAAAGGGGGATTGATTAGACTGACTAATCACTGATTAGAAGACAGTTAGTGGCTAATGAAGATTAGAAGCCAACTTGTAAAAGTTGGAGGATGTGACACATACTAGTCATGGATTAAACATGTGCACATCCCTAATGATGGGATTAGGAGGTGGTTTAGGATTAAGTAAAAGTGATGGAGGATGTGACATGTGAGGGATTAAATAAATGTATTATTTATTTAATTCTTTTGAGGAAAAAGGGGAATAAATGGATAAGGTATTTAATTATTAACTAAATACCTTAGAGATTTAGAAGAATTTAAGGATATTAATTAAATAATAGCAATATTACTTAATTAATGCAAATAAGGGGATGTTTAGATGAAAAGGGATAAATTTGGACAAATGGAAGTGTCCAAATTTAGATGTTTACAATTTGAAATACTTAACACTAGGGTAAGGAGAATGGCAACCTTAGTGGGTAGAGAGAGCTAGTGTAGAGAGGGAGAGAAGAAGAGAGAGGTAGGGATGCAAGGATAAAGATGGGATTAAGGAGGAAAGGCAATGTAGAGAGGGAGAGAGGGTGGGAGAGACCTAGAGAGGGGAGAGAGAGAGAAGAGGAGAAGTATCGCTTAAGAGGAAAGGAGGCAAAGAGGGAGTGAAAAGTAAAATCTCAACTATCCATCACTAATCATAAACCCTAAACTCTAAGCCTTATCAAAGTGGGGGAGAGAGAGAGAAAGAGAAAGAGAAGTCAACTGGCTTTGGCATTCTAAAAATGCATTTATATTTGGTGCTCACCAAATGGCTTACATTGGGAAATACCAACCCTTTGGGTTGGATTTTCCTTGGGCATGACCATTTCATGTCAAAGACATTTTTTTTAGAAAAGCAAACAAAATTTCACACATTTTTTATCGTTCTCTCCATCAGGTTTGCACATGTTTCAATGTAAAGTTATAAAAAATACCATGATGACATTAAGCTCTCTTTTAGCTATCTAACCATATAATTTTTTTTCATTTTTTGATTATGTTAAGGTTTTCATCTTCAACTTCTTTTGTTAGTATCTCTATTTTTTGTCAAAAATTAACCTATGCTAGTTTGGGTATAGTTTTTTACCCGTTCATCGAATTTTTAAACAAATTACATTTTTAGAAACTAGAATCCATTCTACACGTATTGAAAAAAAAAATGATTAGTTTTCAAAAAAAATAGGGGGGAGCACACTTAAATTTCTACTTTTCAAGATGTTTTCACTTCAAAAATTAGAAAAAATAAAAATTATATGCATTAAAAAAATTGTTGAAAAATAGGCATAAACTACATGGTGTTAGCTAATTTCTCATTGAAGTGATTTTTTGAATTCTAAAAAAAAATTAACATTTTAGGGGAAGCACAACAGACACTATGTTGTATTTTTTGATAAAAACAACACCACTTTGTGTGCTTCCCTTTTTAAAACCCTTAATCTTCACTATTTTTTTTAAAAAGTAGTTTAGAAAGTAGATTTTGGAGCAATACAACTTTTGATCTTGTTGCATCTTCAAATTTTGAGCATAACTATCTTCATTTTCTCATCAAACATCAAACTTTGTTGATTTCAAAAAAAATGTGGCATCTTAAGACCCCCTTTTTGTATCACAACTTTGTGCACTTACCCTGCCATCTAGGCATCTACCTTGTAAATCCTATGTTATGGTTCCAACATCCTTGGAAAGTGTCTCTAGGCACTTAGGGTAAATTGAGAAAATATTTTGTAATATTAATTCTTACCATTATTTGTAATATCTCATAAGGGATGATGGGTCCACTAGCAGTGATAAAGGTGACTTGTGGAAATAAATATTTAATATTATTTTCCCCACATGTGGATGCCTAAAATGGGATAATAAAAGATAAGGGAAAAAGATAAATGAGTGAGTGTTGGTATTCTCCAAGTGGGATCTTGGAAAGAGGTTGTGATATCATTTTTCCTCTTATAGTTATCAAATATTAGTAGCAGATTTAACATAACAAATAGTAGAGTTAATAATGCAATATTATCAAAATTAATGTGAATAATTAATATAAGCTACAAACATGTGACAATTTAATAATCAACATAGTAAAGGGAATAACACCTCCACATAGATTAATCATATAGACAATATTCCCAATATTATTGAATCAATGGTTCTCAATACTTGTCTTAAAGTCATGGAAAGGTTGTTATCATGGAAAGGCTGCTATTCGGCACTCAGAGGAATAGTTATGGACCTAGGTTGTTTCCAAGCACAAACACCCCCGAAGGAAACTGGTTCTTGCATAGAACCAACTTGTCTTTATAACATAAACACAACCATGGTCAAGACACTCCCGGGTGTATGGTATACCCCAAGTTGGAGACATGCTTTGTGCCCCTTCTCTTAATGTTTAAATGCCCACCTAGACCCTAACCTTCACTCCTTTGTGCCCTTTTAGTTCCTCTTTCCTTTTTCTCTTCTTTCCTTGAATGTTCTCCATCCTTTAATTTCCTTTACATGTCTCACATGAATGATTTATATATCCTTTTAAGGGGTGGTTTCCAAACCATCACACCCTTTCACAAAAGGTTGCATTTTAATAATTATTCAAATAGATAATTATTCTTTTCTAAAGAGTGTTTATGTACATATTCTTTATTAATCTCTCTTTTAACCAAAGGATCATAATATCCTTTATTTTCTATCTCCCTTTTAATTCCAAAGGGTTATTTATATATATTTCTCTTCTCTTGGGGAAAAAGTCACATAACAATTCTCCCGGGCTGTAAATTAACTATTGTCCTCAGTAGCACAAGATGCATTTGCATCACAACTCAAAGGAGCACATGATCAGTAATTGAAGATACTAACATTGAATACTTGTATTTTTCATAATACTTACATTATCTATTTATTTTCTTCTATAAATTCACAAGTAATTTTAATAAAACCACTTTTCCAATCCAAAAGTATGATGAGAACTATATAGATGTCTTGTGAAATATATCATGAACTTATAATTGAAAAGATAATTATATTTTATGTACTTAACAACCTATCCTTCAACTTTATCATTTTACTCACTCATGTAACATCTTTAAATTATTAAAGTATTACAATGTAATCACACAATAATTACTATGCATGTCCACTACTATGTGGTAACTCATCATTTATAAAAGTATAATCTATAAATTCAACTTACATTCAAAGATGGCATTCATGCATTCTAGACTACGTGAATATCCTCTTTTTATATATCAAAATCAATGTACAATGTTATTGGGTTGATCTAGTCCAATAACAAAGTACAATAGATAAAGAGGGCACTAAAAAATTCGTTAAGCACATTAAGCAAAAGAAAGCATTGATAGGTTATGACTACACATAGTACTTCATAAAATTCTAGGTCCAATCTTCTTTAACCTTAAAATGTCATTTCACAAGGTAATTTAAACAAAACTTTGGGAGATTTTTGAATCCAATATTGTAAATTATCATATTTCTATCAGTATTAAAGAGTGCTTGTAACACCTAATCTTTTCATAACATCTTTTGACATATATCACTTTGTCAAAGACTCATAGGTAATTATATTAAAAAATGAGAAACAACAAATACCAATTTTGTGACATTTGTTAGACTTCTCAGGGCTATGATTTGTATATCCATGTATCTAGGATGTGTAATTCAAGTATAGTTGTTGTCTAAATTTGGTTTGATCCAAAGTTCTGGAAAAATTATTGATGAATCTTTAATAACCCTATTGTTTTCTTACAAGTTTAACAACATAGTAAAATTCACTAAAATTATTTATAAAAGAAACTTGTGAAAGATTTAAAAATCACACAACTTGCTTGCATATCATAGTAAAGGTTGGAATAGATAGTCTCCCTTGTAAGCTTTGACATGTCCCATGTCTATAGTTGAGAGAAAAAAGTTATCTTGTAAAATATTGCATCATTTTAACCAATGTATTGTAATAGCTCAATATTTTATCTTTTTTAAGAAAAAAATGATCCTAGGACCTATAGGTTATGGGCCTACCATGTTTCCACTGTGCTACTCTGATAAGCATTATTTAAAATTTTGGAATAGAAATTTATATGTTGAGCCATGAAACTAGATGATGTTCTTATCTCCCTTTTAATTCCAAAGGGTTATTTATATATATTTCTCTTCTCTTGGGGAAAAAGTCACATAACCAAGGTGACAAGTGTCTCTCATTTTTTTATCATTTATTGCATTTAATGTAATGTTTATCTTCTAAATTTGGGCACCCAAGTTGGAGGGAAAGTATCAAAAGCAAAAATAGGTTTCCTTTTCTATCTCATAGAGTATTTCAAAGGGTTGGGTTGTTTGGATTAAGGATTCATATTTGGAAGCCTTGTTTTGGGCTTAAGACCTCTTCACACGTCTACAAAATTAGCTCTTTGGATGTAGAAACAATGAATAATAGTTGAATGTAGTGTTACTTTGTGGGAAATGGTAGGTTGAGGCATAAGGAGGTTGTGCACAAGTGCACAGGTGTTTCCATGTTGGAGGCAAAGAAGATAATGAAAGTGAATGTATTATAATCTCATTTATTTGAAGATAATGCATACTTGGCCTCTGTTCTTGGTGGAGTTTTTTTTCACAAGGGTTTCTCCACATAAATTCTATGTTATGTGATTGCTCTTGTGTTGTTGATTTGTGCCTCATTGATGTTATCTTATGGTGATATTATTCTTTATACATTTTTGTTATAAGTTCACATAAGATATTTTGCTAAGCATGATATGTTGGCTAATTTTTAGTATCATAAAAAATATGTATCTTTAATCATGGTAATTCCATATTAAGGCAACTTATTTCTTTGATTTGCATATAAGTTGCAGATTTTTATGTTGTTGTAATCAAATCCTTGTATCCCATCCATTGATGCCATATTTAGATAGAGATTGAATTTTCCAAAAATTGGTATAAGAACCCATTTATTTCTCATCAAAACCATGGTGGAAGGATTGGAAGTGGTTTTTAGATACTCCCTTTTAGAATTACAAGTCCTCTAAAGGTTACTCTTGGCTTTCTCTACACTTGCATATGGTGGATCATCTCAATCTTTTTTGGTAGCTACAATTCTCTCAAAGGATGTGGAAAAAAATATTTCAAGGAATTTGGTTTACGGTGTTGGAGCCCAAATTAGTCCACTTTTCCTAGTGCTCATTATACCAAGGCCGTCCTATTGGGACTCATCTTACTCACATGGGTATTATTAAATCCTAATTTTCTTTTATGTGGCAAATTGAATCTCTCAAGCATCTTTTATGATTATTTCCTAGGGCTTAGGAAGCTTGAAATTGGATTCATGATTTCTTTAGGCCCTTTAGGTTTTCCCCCTTCTCATGACATAGGCTCTTGCTTCAAGATTGACCTTGTCTCTTGCATAAGTATACCTAGATTTGACACACTTTTAGGGAGGAAATTTTCTTCATTATTTGGAATGATGGGAGTGCTACTTTATTTTATCACAATGTTATTGATAAACATTTTTCTTTGTATACTAAAGCAATCATTTTCTCTAATGTTCTTACAAAAATTATGGGGTAAGCTGGTAAGGTTGCACTTGAAGTTGCACATCTCCAAGAGTTTTTCAACCACTGGAGTGATGCCCCTTGCACTATTGCTTGAGTTCCTCTTGACTTCGCCTCCCCTTGATGGATTTAGCATGGACATAGCCACTCTTCCCAATGGGATAGCCATGGAGATCATGGTTTTTACTCATGTGGTCATGTTTCTCAAAATCCTAAGGACTTTGTTTCCCATGGAGAATGGTATCAACCTTCCCGTCCGCCATCTCCAAGGTGAGACTCTGGTTGGCCAAACACTGGAAAGTTCCCCTACATGTGTCATTCACCATCTCTGGTTCACACTCAACAAACCCCTGAGGAGAATGAAGAATATGTTATTTCTCTTACTAGTTGGGAGCCAATTGATTATACCACCCCTGATAATGTTTGAGGGAAGCTTGATGATCAAGACCCTCCTCTACTTGGCATAGCCACAACAACTTAATTATGTTTATGGATTTGATCCCTTTGTAATGGTCCCTTTTTTAGACTTGTAGATGTACCATTTATCACCCTCCCTTTTTATAAATATTGTACTTTTTTTATTAAAAGTTAAATAAAAAATATTCATCTAGTGATATGAACTTTCCACAATCAATATTGTTGTTCAATATTGTTTCTAGATTCAATTGTGTTGGATCTTTTTTGTATTAATGTTTTGAATCACACTCTATGATCCATCATCGGGATGATAGAGAGCAAGAAGATAAGAAAATGATTTATTGTAGACTTAGATAAGCTAAAAAGAGAGAGGAGGGGAAGGGAAGGTTACACATGATTCAAGGACCAAGAAAAAATCAAGGAAAAAAATAACAACAAAAAATGATCAAAATATTAATAAAAAATGCTACATAATGAGCAAACTAAATTGCAATAACAACATAAATAAACCTATACTTTCTGTTATGAAAAAATTGCATCTATTTATAAAATTATCTAAATCTATAAAGATGGGAAAAAAAAGAATTTAACTATATTAATATATTCATATTCGTTAATAAGTCAATCTATAAAATGGTTAATATATTAAATCTATTTTATATATTAAAGCAAAATTATCAACCTATTAAAAAAAAATCATACAACAATTATAAACATAAATCTTTGAATAACTAAATAAGAACATTGTGCACGGGTATTAAATTAGATTTTTATAACAAAATATAGATATCTAGAAGGATGTATCAACCTACATAAGAATGTAGATATATTAAATCTATAAAAAAACTAAACCTATACACTATAGTAAAATTATAAACCTATCAAAACAAAAACAAAGAACAATTATATACACAAACCTTTGAATATCTAAATATGAACAATATGCACTTATTAAATTAGAATAGTATCAGAAAATCTCTAGATATATTAAAAAAAAACATTAAATTCTATTATGATATTTCTATAGATTAATAAATAAATAAAATCAATTATAGACATAATCCACTAATCCACTAATATATATTATATTAATGATTAGAAAAAAAACATCTATAACATAGAATTAAATAAAACTAAAACTAATGATATGGAATAATATCTATAAATAATTACAATGTAACAACTCTATAGGCATATACATGAACCCAAAAAAAAACTCAAATTTAAAAAATTTAGAAAAATCTAAGAATAAATAGATATAAAATCAAAATATTAATAATGAAAAAATAATAGATATTTCAAAATTATCTATGAACATAGCAAAATATGCTTTGAATATATAAAAGAACATTAATATTAAAATGTAATAAAATTTATGGGTGAAAATCAGAGGTAAATAAATAAAAAACTGAACATTCAACATAGTGTACACAGTTGTTCTTACCATAAAAAAATTCACTCAAATCTCACCACAAATTTTCTGAACCTCTGAAGTGAAGTGGAAGAGACTTCAGTACTAAATCAGCAAGTTTCAGCTATACAAAATTTTACTCAAACCCCACCACAAATTCTTGAACCAACTGAAGTGAAGTGAAGTGAAAGAGACTTCAGTACTAAATCAGCAAGTTACAACTACAAAATTTCACTCAAACCTCACCACAAATTTGCTAAACCTCGTGAAGTGAAGTGAATGAGACTTCAGTACTAAATCAGCAAGTTACATCTATACAAAATTCACTCAAACCTCACCACAAATTCTTTGAACCTCGTGAAGTGAAGTGAATGAGACTTCAGTACTAAATCAGCAAGTTACAGCTATACAAAATTTCACTCAAACCTCACCACAAGTTCTTTGAACCTCTGAAGTGAAGTGAAGTGAAGTGAATGAGACTTCAGTACTAAATCAACAAGTTACAGCTCTACAAAATTTCACTCAAACCTCACCACAAATTCTTTGAACCTCGTGAAGTGAAGCGAAGTGAATAAGACTTCAATACTAAATCAGCAAGTTACAGCTATACAAAATTTTGCTCAAACCTCACCACAAATTCTCTAAACCTCGTGAAGTGAAGTGAATGAGACTTCAGTACTAAATCAGCAAGTTACAGCTAGACAAAATTTCACTCAAACCTCAACACAAATTCTCTGAACTTCGTGAAATGAAGTGAATGAGACTTCAGTACTAAATCAGAAGTTCAGCTATACATTAAATTTTCACTCAAACCTCACCACAAATTCTCTGAACTTCATGAAATGAAGTGAATGAGACTTAGTACTAAATCAGAAGTTCAGTTATACATTAAATTTTCACTCAAACCTCACCACAAATTCTCTGAACTTTGTGAAATGAAGTGAATGAGACTTCAGTACTAAATCAGAAGTTACAGCTATACATTAAATTTTCCCAACAATCCTCACCTCAAATTCTCTGAACTTCATGAAATGAAGTGAATGAGACTTCAGTACTAAATCAGAAGTTACAGCTATACATTAAATTTTCCCAACAATCCTCACCCCAAATTCTCTGAACTTCATGAAATGAAGTGAATGAGACTTCAGTACTAAATCAGAAGTTACAGCTATACATTAAATTTTCCCAACAATCCTCACCCCAAATTCTCTGAACTTCATGAAATGAAGTGAATGAGACTTCAGTACTAAATCAGAAGTTACAGCTATACATTAAATTTTCCCAACAATCCTCACCCCAAATTCTCTGAACTTCATGAAATGAAGTGAATGAGACTTCAGTACTAAATCAGAAGTTACAGCTATACATTAAATTTTCCCAACAATCCTCACCCCAAATTCTCTGAACTTCATGAAATGAAGTGAATGAGACTTCAG